>CAUYRT010062370.1:0-113696 GCA_963574885.1 Lepilemur ruficaudatus | reverse complement strand
TGTGCTTTTTACCTATTAAAGGTTTGTGACAATGCTGCCTGGAGCAAGTCTATTGGCGCCATTTTTCCAACAGCATGTGCTGACTTCCTATCTCTGGATCATTTTGGTAATTCTCATAATATGTCAACGCTTTTTTTTTTTTTACTTATTGTAGAGATGGGGGTCTCGCTATGTTGTTCAGGCTGGTCTCAAACTCTTGGCCTCAAGCAATTCTCCTGCCTTTGGCCTCCCAAAGTGCTAGGATTACAGGCATGAGCCACTGAGCCTGGGCAGTATTTTTTAAATTAAGGTACAGTCACTATTTTTTTTAGACATAATGTCATTACACATTTAAATAGACTGCAATACAATGTAAACATAACTTTCATATGCACTAGAAAACCAAAAAATTGGTGTGACTTGCTTTACTGAAATATTTGCTTTATTGCAGTGGTCTGGAACTGAACCTGCAACATGTTTTTAAACTTTTTGACTCTTCCATAATAACAGTTAGCTTGAAACACAAACATATACAGCTACACAAAAATATTTTCTTTCTTTATATCCTTATTCATTCTATAAGCTTTTAAAATTTTTTATTTTTTAACTCTTTAAATATTTTCTTAAAAACTAAGACACAAGCACACAAGGCCTATTGGCCTAGGCCTACACAGCGTCAGGATCGTCAAAAATCACTATCTTCCACCTCCAGATCTTGTGCCACTGAAAGGTCTTCAGGGGAAATAACACACATGGAGCAGTCATCTACTAGGATAACAATGCCTTCTGGAATACCTCCTGAAGGACCTGCCTGAGGCTCTTCTTGAGGAGGTAGTACTCTTTTCAGAAACATGATGATGGTGGTTTTTCTTGCCTTGTTTCTTTTTTTCACCATAGATTTGCTTGTAAACAGATAATGCACCATGAATATTTTTATTATTGAAAACCTTTCAGTGTTGGGGTCCATGTTTTCAGACTTTTTAAAAAGTCTGTTGAGGTCTGCAAAAGCTTCTCCTAAACCTTTCACTGTGAATTTTCTTCAGAGTTCTTCTTTTTCTTTTCCTGTAGTTTCCTTCTCTCTTGCCTCTTTTTCAGTTATGTGTTCCTGGTCCAGTTCTCGCAACTCCACACTAGCAATTCCTTGGGAACCACCTCTAGGAGATCCTCAATGTCACCCTCATCCACACCCAGGTTGAGGCTGTTTGCCATCTCAGCCACAGCCTTGTTGGTATTTGTATCCTCATCCTTGGCAAATCCTTTTAAGTCATGGATGAACCTCGTGTGTTTTCTTCCAGATGTCATTCATACACTTCTTGGTGACATCACCCCAAGCCCAAGCAAGGTTCTCGACGCAGTCACAGATATAATCCTTCCAGAATTGCACAGTCTTCTCAGTGTCTTCCTCTGTTTGCAGCAACAGCCTGGGCAAAGGTCCTCCTTAGGCAGTTGGCCTTAAACTGTTGTAACTCCTTGATCTATCGGTTGGATCAAAGAGATGGTGGTTTAAAGACAGGAACACCCCTTGGATACTGGGATGAAGATCACCAATAAAAGGGGGATGAATAGAAGCATTTTAAACAATAAACAAAATCTTGAAAGGTACGTTACTCTCCAAGCAGAACTTCTCCATCTCTCTGGCACAGTGGTTCAGGAGGGTGTCTTGGAAGAGGAACTGAGTGATCCATGACTTCTTATCGCTCCTGTCGCCTACTGGCAGTGTGTGCTTACTGCTATGCTTGAAGGCTCGGGGGTTCTCGCTGTGCCAGATCACACAGGGTTTCAATCTGTAGCCTGTAACACCGCTCCAAGCAAGACTGCTGCTCTCCTGTCCTTAAAAGCCTTGAAACCTGGCATCGACTGGGCCTCCTTATGGATGAAGGTCCTTTCAGACACCTGTTTCCAGAATTGAGGTTTCATCCATACTGAAGATTTGCTCTGGCAAGTAGTTTCCCTCCACAATCAGCTTATCCAGAGTTTCCCAAAATTCTTCAGCTGCCTTCACATCAGCGCTCGCAGACTCACCACTGATTTTCACGTCATGTGATGAGCAATGATTCTTGAACTGTTTAAACCACCCAGAGCCAGCAGCAAATTCAGTATCATAGTTAGGTGTAGCCTTTTCTCTCAACATCGCAAACAAACTTTTTGCTGTGGCCACGATCATCACGGCGCTGAGAGGGATCTGCTTCTGTGTCTGGTCTTCAATCGGGTCATTAGAATTTTCTCCGTATCTGATATAGGCCTGTCTTGAATTTTTGTCAGTCTCATTGACTTCAATGAAGCAGATCCTTCAACAAACAGCTTCTGTCACTTTGTTCTTGTTCTTCAAGATTGTAGCTACGGTGGAAGGGGACATGCCAGCCTGGAGACCAATAACCATCACTGATTTTCCACCTTGTTAGTCCTTGATCACGTTTAGTTTTGTTTCCAGGTCAATCACTCCATGTGGCCTCTTATTGGCAACACGAGCCATAAATTTTATATACTTAGAGACTATGATGAACAAGACAACACGAGATCAAATAAAGCACAGAGAAAATGATGCAATCAAGAGACTCAGTAAACATGGGATACAGTATATAATTGTATTGCTAGACTTACAGACCGTGGTAGTGCAGATTTGTTTACACCGGCATCACCACAAACACAGGTGATGTGTTGTGCTATGGTATTAGGATGGCTACACTGTCACTAGACAAAAGGAATTATTTCGCTCCACTATAATCTTATGGGACCATTGTTGTCATGTGGCATGTGATAGTTTAAGATTCTAACTATGCTAAGTGCCAAGGAGTAAAAACAGGGTAAGATAAGAGATAATCATGCCAGATAGATGGTTAGAAAACACTTCTCTCAGAAAGTGACAAATAGGTAAACATCTAAAGATAATTATGGAATTAGCCAGAGGATTGGTGGGAGGAGGGGAGATGGTTGGTACTTTCTGAGCAAAGAGAAGTCCTTGGTAAAGAATTTAGCACATCTAAGAAACTGCAAGAAGGCCAGGGTGACTAGACTGAGTGAGGCCAATGCTGTAAAGTGAGGATGAAAAAGTGGCATAGGCCAGATCACAGAATGCTGTAGGACACATTAGGGCATTTTCATTCTATCTTAAATGCAATTGGGAGTCACCGAAAAGTTTTGAGCATGGAAGTGACATGATCAACTGTACCTTTAAAAAAAAAATCCCATGTGTGAGTGCGAGGGGAGATGAAGAGAGGCTGGTCAATGGGTACAATCATCCAGTTAGATAGAACATGTAAGTTCCAATGATCCATAGCAGAGTAGGATGACTACAGTTAGAAACAATGTATTACACATTCGGAAGTAGCTAGGAGAGAGAACTTGAAATGTTCCTAACACACAGAAATGATAAATACTCAAGATGATGGATACCCCAAATTCCCTGACTTGATCATTATGCACTCTATGAATATAACAAAATATCACATGTGCCCCACAAATACGTAAAATATTGTGCATCAACAAAAAAAATCCCAATGTTTAAGTGAAGAACACAGGTATTCTTCATTATCTAAGTCTAGCACAAGTTCAGATAGTAAGGGATACCAGGTTTCCAAATTTGAGTTTGGACTGTCAAATAATTAGAGTTTGAACAGCAAATGGTTTATCTAAAAATTTATTTGAATCTACTGAGTACCAGAGAATGAAAGTTGGGTGAGAATTTGGCTCAAATTTCTCATTTTAGAAAATTTCTGATCAATATGGTAGAATGAGCAAATGATAAGGGCTCCCTTCCATTTCACATACACATTGGACATGCTCAACAAAAAGCCTCTGCATGCACATTTGTAAAATAAAATTAAAAAACAAGGATGAAAACTTCAGGTGTCAAAACTTAAAAAGGAAGTTAAAAGTCATAGCAGTAGTAGATGTAAGGGTGAGCTGACTTTTGGACGAGTCTAGTTGGATTAGGTTTGAACATGGGGTACGACTCTAGAAGAGATGGAATTAATGTTCTAGGCTCCTGATGGACAGGCAGAAACACACATCCTTAAGACATTAACAGGATATTTTGAGGAGAGAGGGAGGGAAGGAGGCTGGAAAGAAGGGAGAGGGAATGAACAGATCACAAACAGATCATAAATAAATAATAAACATAAACATTTACTGAATTAATTTGAGTGCTACACAGCTGAAGTCTTATTTCTAGTGAAGACTGTTACTAATAACTAGAGAAATACTTGCTCCACTAACACGCCAAAATAAAGGTGTAAGCCTTCTGATTCAGTACCAGGGAAAAAATAAAGCTATGGGGGTAGAGATTTGACTCGATCCTAGTCAAATGCTTTTGTTATTTCCTATTTCCGATTGAAAACACTCCAAAGCACTTCTTAGAAGAACAAAAACTCTCCCAAAACTCTTAAGTCCTAATGTTCCCTAGACTGGAAAGATTTTAATAACAGCACTTGAACATCCTATTCAAGTTAATCAACTTACAGGAGTTGATAACATCTAGTTGATATGTTTCTGAATGCATGATTTTCTGGGTAGAAACAGCTTGGTCAGTACATAAAATTGTGCAGGGCTGGTGGGAGTGGGGAATGGGTAGTAACTGCTTAATGGGTATGGGGTTTTATTTTGGAGTGATGAAAAAGCTTTGGAACTAGACAGAGGTGGTAGCTGTACAACACTGTGAATATATTAAATGCCACTGATTTTTTAACTTTAAGTGGTTAATTTTATGTTGTGTGAATTTGACTTCAATTAAAAAAATTATTGAGGACAAAGGCATGGTGTCTATAAGAATGTAACTTGGTTAACTACTCTCCCTCACACAAAAATTCAGCATTCTATGCTGCTAATCATCTAACAAATTTATGCCACTGGCCATAAAAGGGACCAGCAAGAGGATACATACAATATCACAGAAATTCAACATCTCCAGGAAAACAAGTCACATGATGCCATACAGTAAAAATGATTCTTCTTGGAATATGAATTTTCAGGGAAAACCCTAATAATTACTCTTTAACAACTTTTGACACTCTACAACTCCAAAGATTTAATTTTATGACAACTTTTAATTTGAGATATAAACATATAAAACTTTAATGTCACAGGAATATGCTAAAGAAAAAAAAAGATGAATGAATATCTTACCTCTGAATTCAAGTCCCCGCAGCTGAAAAGTAACCAGACCATTGCCTATCTCTATGAGGTGTACTAATGCGTTCAAATAGTCAGAGGCAAGGATGAAACAGTCCCCCGTACTGTAGTTTCCCCACCGCCCTAGTAGCAAATCACCACAGAGACTGTGTTGCAGGGATCTAGTTAAATGTTCGTAAAAGATGGAATTCAGATTGTTGTCATCTGACCCTATAAGAAGAGATTAAAAAGAAGTTAAATTTCATCTTAGGTCCCCTTTACATCAGCAAACAAGATTGTTAAAAATATTAACATTAACTTCCAGTTAAGGTTATATTTATATTTATTTGGCAAGGAAAGTAATATTCATATCCATAACAGTTTCTATATAAAAATGAAACATAGGATAATGGAAAGGTTTTATAATTTAGATTTAGAAGTCACATAACCTCTCAGAATCTACGGTTCCCATCAATAAAAAGTGGGAATTGGATTAGATGCAATCTAAGGTCTTTTCCACCTCTTTAACAGTCCATAAATTATTCAATGAAATACGCCTTATAATTAAAACCTTACAAGGAAAATGAAAAAGATAAAACAATTCAGAAGGAGAAGAAAAAGACCTTGGTAAGGAAATGGATAAAATCATACAAGATTTGAATAAATAAGACACTCCAAATCAAAGAGAAGTTGGTCAATCAAAAAGAACCTATATATCAAGATGGCTAATACTAAGCAGAATAAACTCTATATGCAGATATAGCAGCAAAGAACCTACAAAATTGGACATTAGTGTTATCCTTAAGAAAAACATTAAGATAAAACACCACTCAATAAATGATATGGCCACCTCTAGAAGTAACCCATCCAAAGCAATAATCTGTAAATGGGTGCCCAAAGTACAGTAATTGAGAATGGCAAAATATTTAAAGCTTAATAATTATTTTAAACTCAGCCAAACTAAATAATAATGAAAGGGGAATCCCTGATTTTAATGTCAATAAAATGACTAATGACTCTATGTCTGCCCATCACAAAAGTGTATATATTAAGTCAGGACATGTGCTTTTTATTATGTAGGATGGCATCATCACCATAAGAACTCCAACCCTTTATAAGCACATACTACAGCTGAAATGGTTCTTCTTTTTCCAGAACATGATTATGACAGTCATTAATATCAAATAACTAGTTCTCCTTAACCTAACTGTATAATTAAGAATCAATCTGGCGCAGGGGTGGCAGCTCACTCCTGTAATCCTAGCACTCTGGGAGGCCGAGGAGGGAGGATCACTTGAGGTCAGGAGTTCGAGACCAGCCTGAGCAAGAGTGAGACCCTGTCTCTACTAAAAATAGAAAGAAATTAGCCAGACAACTAAAAATATATAGAAAAAATTAGCCAGGCATGGTGGCACACGCCTGTAGTCCCAGCTACTTGGGAGGCTGAGGCAGAAGGATTGCTTGAGCCCAGGAGTCTGGGGTTGCTGTGAGCTAGCCTGAAGCCATAGCACTCAAGCCCAGGCAACAGAGTGAGACTCTGTTTCAAAAAAAAAAAAAAGAATCAATCTGAATCTGATTCTTCTAGTTTGGTTTCTCAGATGGAAAGAGTACTTGAAGGAATTCATGAGTCAAATGAATACAAATATTGCAGTCTATTTGGGAGTAAGAGTTCCTTTAGTAAATTAACACATTGGAAGTTCTGGTTGATATATTAATCTCTTATGGTTGGGGCAACGAGATTCACTTTTTCTTTGTCAGACTATTAGGCAGGCTGACAAAATGATGTTTCCCAAATGACAAAACTAAGAACCAGATTTTAGATAATGGTACCACCACCAAAGATTCACCCATTGAAGCTCTATCCTAAGTGGTTATTTGGCTGCCTAGATGACATCTCTATATATAATACACTGTATAAAATTAATATTTACCTTAACATTGAGGGAAAGGTGAAGGCAAACATATTAATAAAACACTTATCAGTATGATTGCATACCCTTCAACACATCCGACCAATTTTAGTTTAACTGTTTTCTACTTTCTGACCTATGAAAGAACAATCTTTGAATGGCATTATTTTATTCCTAACAGCACTCTCAAAATGCATTTTATAATAAAAAAGATGCATATATAAATTATAGATTAATTCACATGCACTTCGCTAAAATAAAACAAAGCAAAAGATATTACATTTTAAAAAAATGACTATTTGGAATTCATAGAGTATTCCCAACAAGTTGGGAGTGAATATAAATATGTATGTGTAAAATAAATCCTCAGACTTTCCTCCTTGCTCACAAACAGAGATTACCTGGGTTTCTATCAAGCTGGGAAGCCAATCTGGTATTTGAATGATCCACTCGTTTTGTACTGAAGAGGAAAAAATAAAACACTTTCAGTAACTTTCTTTACATTTTAAAAATGTTCAATAATTTAGAGTGAGGTAGAATTATAGGATATAGATGATGTTAGCACACTTTTTAGGGGGAAGAGTTTTTCTTCTTTTTCGCCTTAACTACACATAAACATAGCAGGTTTTTCATTGCACTGTGTTTAGAAAGACATCTATGAGTGTACTGTGAAAAAAAAATTGACCAGGATGCAAAAATACATACTGTATATGGTTCTTAAAAATGAAACATTCCTTCCAAGGGGAAGGTACATCTATTAACGGCCAGTGGCACAATGTTCTTTAGAACAGTGGTTCCCAAAATGTGGTCCACAGAATCCAAGACTCTTTTAGGAAGTTTTCCAGACCAAAACTATTTTCATAATAGTATGGAACTGCTATTTGCCATTTTTCACTGTGTTGCCAACTGCACTGATGGTGTAAAAGCAATGGCAGATAGACTGCTGGTGCCTGAGCGTGAATCAAGACAGTGGCACCAAACCATACTACTCTTCACTGCCACACTTGCACAATAAAGCAAGCAAAACAAAAAATTCAAGTTTCATTTTAAAACATCCCTAATGAAGCAGTAAAAATTAATTTTATTAAATCTCAGTCCCTTAGTACAGGCCTTTTTAATACTCTGTATGGCAAAAAGAGAAAATACACGTAAAGCATTTCTGCTCTACTCTGAAGCACAATGGTTGTCACAAGTGAAAACATTTATGCAACTGTTTGAATTGCAAGCTGAACTAGCTGCTTTTTTTTCTTGGAACACCATTTTTATTTGAATGACTAATGGAAAAATTTTGAGATCATTCAGATAGGAGTATTTAACATGCACATACAAAAAAGAAAGTGAGTCTGTCATTTCAAGAAAAACTGGCAGTATCTATTGACAATGATAAAATTCAAGCTTTCACACAAAAATGAGAATTTTGGAAAACTTGTATCTACCACCATAAGCTTGATAGGTTCCCAATACTTAACATTTTTTTGAAATTGGTGTTGATATGAGTGAACATATTTTTTTAAAACATTGCATAATGAAATGTGTCAATATTTGGAAGATCTTCATTACCCAGTGAAGCAATATTTTCCAAATGACCAATAAATAACATTACAAAATTATGCATAGGTAAAACATTCATTCAAAGTATAAGATAGATTACTGAATTCTGATGTAATACAGCTCCAAAGTTTGTAGATATGGTTTAGATTTCACATTGCAACTAGTTTTAAGAAACTACCATTTCTTGAGGTTTAGTGAAGGAGCAAAGAAAAATACAAACAATTGTCGTAAGAAGCCATTAAAATACTTTTCTTTTCCAACTACATATCTGTGTGAGGCTGGATTTTCTTCATATGCTTGAACCAAAACAACGTATTATAATAGATCGAATGCAGACGCAGATATGAGAATCCAGCTGTCTTTCAATAAGACGGACTTTAAAAAGATTTGCAAAACTATAAAACAATGCCACTCTTCTCACTAATTTTTTTTAGCAGGAGGGGAAATATCGTTGCTCTTAATTTAAAATGTTATTTATGCTAACATGCAATGGATATATTATTGTTATATTAAAATTAATTACTAAAAAAGGGAGCTCTAGCATCAGCCTTAGGTTTGTGGAAATATGGTAGTTTCTTAGGCATGCTTTACAGACATTCTATGCAAACACAAGCAGATCCATTTTTATTTTTAAAAAGACTGGGTGTCTCTTTGAAGGAAAAAGGAAGTAGGCAAAATAAAAAAAATAATTTTAAAAAAAGGGAGACTGGTTCTCCCTATGTTGTCATCCTGGAATGCAGTGGCTACTCATAGCATTCACCAAGTGTGATCAGCCCACACTACAGCCTTGAACTCTTGGTAAAAATATTTAACATTTTTTGAATTTTTCTTTCTGCCACAGTAAATATTGGTAGAGAAAACCCACATTTAAAAAACTCTTCGTAAAGTGGTTCTGGAACCAAAAAGTTTAAGAACTGTTGTCATAGAACATTAGTTTGGGCTAAAAGTTTGCCAGAAGAGTAAGATACAAATAACATTGAAAATCACCAAAATGAGAAATAACATCTGGTTTTACGATAAAGGACCAAAGTAAATATTTCAAGCCCACAAACTAGTTCGTTGTTTAAAAGATGGCATTACAGTTTCACCTGTTAAATATGCCAATGTGTGAAAGTGTAGAGAGAAAGGCAGTCATGGAGATGGCAGGTAGAATTATAAATTTATACAAGCTCTTTCTGAATCAATGTGTTAATACATATTAAAAGCCTTTAAAATGTTTATGCTCCATAATTCAGTAATTATACTTTCAGGTATTCTTCCTTACATAAAATAAAATTTGGAGAGATTACATACAAAGATGGTCACTAAGCATTAAACAGGTAGCCTAAGGAAGTAAGCCTAAGTGAAGAAAACACTTCATGCATGAAAATTGTCATTAAAAACTTTCTTCATGAAAAAGCAGAAATAATCTGTAAAAAGTTTAGCTCTAGAACTAGCCAGCTATTTCTAAGAAAACTATGAAATAATTCATTACGACCATTATAATAATATTGTATAGTATAAAGTTTTAGAGTACTTATGTGAAATAATTCTCATAAATATCACCAAAAGAAAAAAGATACAAAAATGAGTATATTCAATCAAAACATTTTTTAAAAATATCTTATAAGTAGAAAAAAATAAAAAATAATTTTTTCAACACACTCAATTATGAACCATAAATACTTCAAATAATTATGCTATCAATAGTTTCTCCTAGTAAAAAAGATAAAAATTGCTTTTCAAGTGTTTCATTCTACTCACTTATAGTCTCTCTCCCAGAACTTCACAGGTCGAACGTATGAAGTGATGAATATTGCACTCCCCAGAAAGGGGTTCAGTGGGGTAGAGAAGAAGGCCGACACGACAGCCTGAATAAACAACATGGCTGAATCTACGGGAAACTGGTTAAGGAAATTTACATTCATCTGAGCACACACACCCAAAACAAAGCACAAAACTCACAGATACATTTAGATTACAGTAATTAGAAAAGTGAGGTTCACCAGAAGAATACAGAGACAGTGTCACTGGACAGCATAAGGGGCTACCAATAAAAAGACACAACAAGGAAAGCACAACGTGGTATAAAGCTTTGAAGCGAGTCAAATAAGTATTTGCTAATGCTAATATGTATTTGGTAAAAGTCCATATATCAATCTCAAGAAGAGAAGGTAGGGTTCAATTTTCCAAAAGGTTAAAACTAAAATTTGCAGACACCAAAAGTCTGCATTTCAACATCAATGTCATCACTAACCCTTACTGTTACTTAGAAAGTACTTGTAAGAATGACGAGAACAGAAAACTTTGGACAGAGTTTAATTATAGTCATATTACTAAAATAGTTTCATGTCTTTATTAAAACTATTTCTAAACATATTTTGTATGCACTAGAAATTAATGAACTTTAATATTCATATATGCAAACATAAAATTTTAAATTAGCATTACTTAATTATAAAACTTTAATACTTGCCCCATATTCAGATGATCTGTGGGTCACAGATATTAATACAAGTTAAACAATCAAAATCAGTATAGGTGTGGACTCAAAAGATTGTGAATTTTTGATGATTTATTATATAGCTAACTGTATTGTATGCCTGTAAAAGGTTATGCCTATAAACCAACATTCTCATCAAGGATATGACTGTTTATTCTTACAAAACTTTAATCAGAAGGATACGGGGCACTGCAAAGGGCTGGGCGAAAGCATGGAAGGCAGAACCCCATGTAATCTGCCACGGGGCAATATAGGTATACACGAACTGCAGTTTATAAAGGAGTTCCCAAAGCTGTAGGAGAAAAAGTAAAACCATTTGTAAAAAACTTATCATCACATTATTTGAATTTGAAATGGAAAACTTGTAAATTGTATTTTCTTCCTAATAGGGAAATGACATTGAAATTATTTGCCATTTGTGTAATAGGAAAAGATACATCAATTGCCAAAACACTGCATTTATTTCTCAGTAAAGACACTATTTTTAAGTAAAGACAGCTAGCTGACTTACGGATTTGTATTTCATCTGTTTAAAACATGCTATGCCCTCTATTGGCCATATATTACTATTACCAGAAGCAAAACAAAGAAAGGCAGGAAGCAGCAAAGTAATTGTTCTTGAAAAAAAATCTAGCTTAAGTAATACACATATTTATTTTATTCTAAGACATCTTCCCCAAATTTTAGTGCTTTGGAAACTGAGTATGCTTTAAATGCAATGTCAAAAGGAATGTGAAAACAGCAGTTGTAATGTAATTGTCACTGCCGGTTTGCATAAAAATGTAGTTGTGTGTTCTAGGCATGTGTTGACAGCCTCAATTGCTGTCGATAAAAACAGTACACATCATCTTCTTAAAAATTTAAGTTAGATCTGTTATTGTTGTTGAACATGTTCTCAATAGTGAAACAGAATTGCTATGTTTGTCCAAGATTGTTTCTACATGTCAGGCAATACAAAGTCAAACGCTCAAAACAGATCACAGAATCTTAAAAGCAAGAAGTTCTGACTAATTCGGTGCCATGATTTGACAACAAATACCTCATTTCTTAAAATACTTTAGCTGATTTACAAATGAATTTGTTTAGCTTCCAATTTAAAAAAGAAATCACAACTTCATCTGATTAGAAAATGCAGATGAACCCCAGTATTCTTTGCCATGATTCAAAATCCTGCTGGCAATCCTTGGTACTAAAGTGATCAAGATCACAGCAAGTAAAAGCAGCATTTGTATCACCAAAATGCCATTATAACTACTTAAAAGCAGTGACTCAAAAAACCCTTCACAATCTAAATGTGAAACAGACTGTACTCAAATTTTGACTGCAATATTGAAGAAAAAAAATAATATTATGTGGTAAATGGCTGGTAGGTAAAAACATTTTTGTATACATTAAATTTTTTCTCAAAAGGTTATTAAATCCATGGTGTACCTTACAACAATATCTTAGAATAAAAAATATATCCGAAAAGATTCCTTGAAAATTACTTATTATCACTGTTAAGTTCTATCTACTGATCATGTAAAATCAAACTCCGTAAGGGGAGAGCTGCTTTTGTTTTGTTCAATGATGTAGCCTAAGCATTTAGAACAGTTCTGGAAAATGGTATGCTCTCAAAAAAAATATTTAATAATGAATGAAATTATTAAGAAAACCCAAACTAATGCAGAGTTAGGTGTAGCAACCATGTTTCAAAGATTTAGTTTATATTTTACTACAACTTTCACTTTTTTCTGACCAGTAAAATAAAATACAATTTTCAATCTAAATATTAATATTTAAATCTATGAGAAACTACACGCTTCTTCATACAAACAATTCTCTGATTAACTTTCATGCTTTCTCCTTTGGTTAATAACCACACTCACTAAAAGAGGAAATAAAGGATAAAATGCACATGAATTAGTGGTTGAACAAATACAACACTGGAATATTTCAGAAGTTATGTATCACAATATGGAAAATGACTATCAATGAAACCTTACTCAGGTTTATGATTTTTCATTTTTATTGTTCCCATCCTAGGTCAGATCTCTATCACATCTAAATTATTGTCACAGTCTCTTAAGCTGTTCTCCGTACCTTTATGTTCTCTCTTCCCCAATTCATCCCAAATGTGGCTGACCAGGCTAACTTTCCTAAAATTGGATTTTCATTGTGTTTTGTAGCTGTTCATTTGCTTCAGCTCTCTGTTACCTATCAAATGGGATAATATATGTCAAAGTCCTTTGTATGTGGTCAGTGTTAACATGAAATCCAACTGCTATTTAACTTACAAATAATCTGACTGTACAAACTATTTCATTAGAAAGGTAGTGTGGTTCAGCAAAAAGATCCTTGGAGTGGGAGGCAGAAGACCCAGGTTTTATCATCTCATTTGTAAAAGGCGTGAGAACATCTATCTTACGGATGGATAACACATTTTTGAAGCATTCTGTAAACTTCAGAGTATTCTGCAAATGTCACATCAAGCTAATTTCTGATGGCTCCCACCTGGCCAAAGTATCCTCAGCATCTACTGTCTGCATTCGGCTGTCAGGTTATTATCCTCAGCTAGAATTTGCTCCATCCATCTGTCCAGCAGCCCATAGCCCAATTAAATTATTACCAATTCTATTTCTGAAATTATTCAAAACTATACCCTATTTTGGAAGATTCTATATATTTAAAAATCTATACTTATTAATGTTTCTCTAATCTTTCTATGGAACTTAATCAATCTTATCTTCCTAGCTATGGCAAGAAATGTATCTTTTATGAATCACAGTGACTAGCATTGTTTAGAGATTCTAACATGCTCTTTTAAATAACTGGTTGATTGAAGAGAGGTATTACTTCCTTAAAAGATAATAAATCCAATGAAATATAATCATAATCCCCATTAAAAAGCATATTACTTCAGGAGATAATTTTTACAGATAAGGATATACCTTTCAGCGATAAATTACCTTGTGGAAGAGTATGGACATGAAGAAGAGATCCAAAAGCATGGTCTCTGAAAAGGCTTCACAGTCAAATTTGAAAAAGAGCACAGTAAAGATGACTGTGACATATTGATACGTAGGGCTGCTAAATGAGGATCGTAGCAACTTCAAACCAGCAATGGTGATCATTAAAGCACCTAATCTATGATAGAAAGAAAGCACAAATCATGAACTCATCACTGAAAACATTAGAAAAATGTTTACTAATTTTAGAAAAATAACCACAGAATTTACTAACCTTACAACATAGAGATCAAATTTAAGCTTCTAAAAATGATTTATATAGCTAAGCAAATCAGATCCTGAAATAATCTTAGTATAATATTCCCTTTTAGTAGTATGTATGATTCTTATCCTTTATATGAGTAAGCATATTTTAAAAATAGTATTGTAAATCTGACATCTGGTTCTCCAGTTTCTCAATATTTCTACTGCTTTAACATTAATTGCATCTAACACATGAAACACATTAATGCTTACTCAACAACATGTACATACCATACTCTAGTGGGTAGTCCCACAGGATGACCATGGAGGCAAGTAACCACCTATATAGTATAAAACATAGCCATCTCTCAAACTTACCATCTAATATTAAAAATTAACCTTAATACATGTCCTCTCATAAAATATCAATTTAGTGATAAGATGTATGGGGTAGTAGATATGCCAATGGCAGAAACAGATGTTTAAAAAAGGGAAGACAAAGACAAAATCTTATCTGAATTTTTAAACTCAGAGTGCCTTGCTCCAAAAAGACACTCAATGATTATTTGATATTTGATCAATAAGTTTAAAACACTGTTTATGACAGTCCCCAATAGTCAGGCTTAGATTACAGAATTATTGTACTTACTCTGTATCCAATTTTTTTGGACTGGCAATTTTCTCTGCACTGCTACTAAGTTCATTAAGAACAATCAATGGATAGATGATATTCTTCTCCACAAAAAGAAGCCACACATGAAGTTTCTCAAACCACATTATAGTGGCTGCATCTAACAAGGCAATATAAGACCACATGTCATCTAACATACACAGTAGTTTAGGTAATGTGATGAGAAAGGAAAATCTTACAACTTAAATTTAGTTCTGTACTATAAATTAAAATGTAAAGAATCTAGCATTTGAATTGTCAACTTCTAAGAGTTTTGAAACACTTAAAAGTATGCAACTTAGACATGACATATTTAGATGAGTTTAAACTTTAATTCTTGAAACTTCAGTTCTTAACCATAACTTTTCTCATTTATGCTTATAGCTTCTAGAGAAAAGGATACTGATTATTAGACTGCTCCTCCCCCCCAAAATAAATGATCTACTAAATAATCTGTTTTTAAAATGCTAAGATATATGTACATAGATGCAAACACATATACATATAAGATATACTATCTCAGAACAAATACAAAAATATGCTATGATTTGAATTCACATACTTCATAAAAGTCATTTTCACTGCCAATATTTTTCCCAATACTTCAATATTATTTTATTTGGGAAAGTGTCTGGGATAAATTAAAATATTTAAAACATGGTTCTTCAGCTATTTGAAAACAGTCACCTTACCTCCCTGGAAGTTCTTTTAGAAGTTCTCTAATGAATAATATTTTTTCTTTCAATTGCTAAAATCAGTATGATGAAAAAAATCAATTTTGCTATTACCTAGTACTATTAATAAGTCAAAAATGTTATGATTCAAAATTTATACAAATTTAGACTAAATGTTCTGTAAAGATCAAAAATAAACAATATAATCAACAATTTAATGAAAACTGCTCATCTTTAAAACAAACTAGATATATTTGCTATCATTTATATATGAAAACAATACTAATAGTTCACTGTCAAAAAAAATCTCCTACTGAGTTATTTTCCTGATGGCAGAAATGGGCCAGTACATATTCTTACACAGTTTCATATTATTTTTCCTTATTAAATGAACACAAATTTTGTAAAAGGTCTACCAGAGTTATTGCGGCAACCTACAAATTACTATTTATTCATCTCTCCAAGATTAAACTGGTGATCAAGATTATAGTAACATGATGTTTCAATCAATTTCACTAAAAGGCCCAGGAAATTTGCTTTGTGAATGCACTCTCTTTACAGTAATTAACTAATTGCAGGAAAAGTCTGAGGAAAAAAATTGGCTTATTTAATCACTGGTATATAATAAATCATGACATAGGTATGAACTTTTATTATTTCTCTAAAATCAGGAAGTATAGTATATTACAGGTCACGGGGCCAATGAACAAGAACTGAATACTTAACAACAGGAAAGAAAAATCAGGGTTTTCAGTGGCAAGGAAGAAGCTTGCCAAGTGGACTGGCCTTCTATCTCTTTCTGAGTCATTTTTATACTTCATCCCAAATCTGAACTAATAATGGCAATTACAAAATGTTTTAACTTCTTTGCACTTTATAAATTCTTTTATACTCCTCTCTGGTAGGACGTAGTGTCTCTGGCAGAAACAGGAGCAAAGACTTTTCTTGTATCCCTGTGATTTAAGGATTGGGTTGCCTGTACACGACAACAACAACAGAAAACCTTATTGGGGGAAGTGGAGGGACATGACAGAGAAGTCATAGACATATACGAGGAGTCATCAATGAGACATCCGTGGAGACCAATTTAGGGAAAGAAGTAAGTTTTTTCTGTGGAAAACTGGCATTGTAGGACTCACATTTATAATTCAGCTGAAATTAAAGCATCCTGCAAGAGATTGGATTCATTTACAGCTTGAAACCTAAGTATAATACATACAGGCCAAAGTGTTTCTTGATGATACTTATTGAACTCAGCATATAGTGAACTATCAGCATATAAGGGGGAAAAGTCATAGTATTAAAAGGAGGAGTGCTAATGAAATACTTACTTCGAACTTCATATTGGTTATACTCCACTGTCTTTAGCAGAGGATGAGAGAAACAGTGCCACGGTAGCTGTTTTCTAACTTGAGGCAGTACATAATGGGTTACGAACCCCACAAAGCCAACCAGTGCATACAACACATACTTGAGAGCAGGCTAAAAAAATAAGTACACAAAAATGAAAAAATTAGGAGTGACTTTGAGAATCATAGAACTTCAAATTTGTCAGTTTAGTTTTCCAATTGATAATGAAGAGCAAAAAGAATTTTAGAATCTAAAAACCAAACATTTTTCTACAGTTAACATTTCTACAGTATACATTTTTTTCTGATTAAATCAGCCTTGAAAGTTAGAGGCTGTTCATATATCATAGATATATTAAAATGCATTAACTACTTTCTTTGGTGTCTCACACTATTGTATAATGAGAGAGTGGCCTGAGTTATACTGCTTTCTACCGTGAGAATGTTCTAAATGACATTTAGAGCAATGTGTTGTTTTAAATAGTAAAGATAAAGGACATGGACTATGGTAGGGTCTGTCTGAAACAGTCAGCTGCATATACTGGTTCACAGAACATGGCTTGGCACACGGCTACATGCCTGACCCAAGATGTGGAGGCCCAGGCACCCTAGAGCTCCCAGCCTTGGTCACTGAGGTGGTGTCATCCATGGGCATCACTAATGTACACATCACAGCCGCCAAGAGCCTAGCCTCTTCCCTGCTTCCCAGGAGGGCCATCTGCTCCTTCCTCAACTACATCACCAAGTGTAACAGGGCCTAGAAGCTTGATGCACACCTGTGTAAGCACACAGGGCAGAGACCATTTGTTTGTGACTATGAAGGGTATGGCAAGGCTTTCAGCAGGGACTATCATCTGAGTCATCACATCCTGACTTATACTGAAGAAGAGCAATTTGTTAGAAGGATAACACATCTTAAAATTTCTCTTTCCTACTGCCACCAACACCCAAGCATATCAATTGGAGGCCCAAGGACTGGCCACCTGGACCCAATACCACCAGTGCTCATGTATGCTGCCAAGCAGCCTGAGGACTAGCATACCCAGCCCACTGTTGCCACCACTAGTGCCCGAGGACAGCCCACCTAGCATCCCCATCCTAAGTAAAGCCTTGTCACTGCCTCCATTAACAAACATAGCCTAAGCCACTGAGGAACTCACACACACCACTGACGCCAATTACAGCCTTAGAAATCACAGGGACACCTGAGCAAGAGTGAGACCTCGTCTCTACTAAAAATAGAAAGAAATTAATTGGCCAACTAAAAATATATAGAAAAAATTAGCCAGGCATGGTGGCACATGCCTGTAGTCCCAACTACTCGAGAGGCTGAGGCAGAAGGATTGCCTGAGTCCAGGAATTTGAGGTTGCTGTGAGCTAGGCTGATGTCATGGCACTCTAGCCTGAGCAACAAAGTGAGACTATGTCACACACACACAAAAAGAAATCACAGGGACATATTACTGCACTCCACCCAGAAGCAAAGCCAACACATCCTGCCCAATCAACATCATAGATATATCTACAGGAAAAAGTCTTTCCCTAAAAAAGATAATTCATAAAATTGGAAAAAGCAACTGTTACAAAACATGAACAGATATCATGGTAAGGACATAATAAACATAAAAAGGCAAGAAAATGTGACATCTCTAAAGGAACATAATAACTCTCCAAATGAAAGACCCCAAAGAAAAGGAAATACATTAAATGCCTAAAAAGGATTCAAAATAATGATATTGAGGAAACTCAGTGAGATAAAAGAGAACATAGATAAATAATACAAAGAAATCAGGGGAAAAAGTCATGATCTAAATGAGAACATCATCAAAGAGATATCATAAAAAAGAACCAAACAGAAATTCCGCAACTCAAGAGTTCAATGAGTGAAATAAAATATAATTAAGAGCACCAATAATAGACTAGACCAAGAAGAAAGAATTTCTAAATTTGAACACAAGTCTTTTGAAATAATCAAGTAGTAAAAGAAAAAAAAAGAATAAAAAATAAAGCAAGCCTACATGATATATGCAACACTATAAAACAGATATTCAAATTCTGTCCAGATGGAGAAGGAATGGACAAAGGGATAGAAAGCCTACTCAATGAAATGATGGCTGAAAACTTCCAAGTCTTGCAAGAGATATAGACAACCAGATACAAGAAGCTCAAAGATTCCCAAATATTATAGGTGCACCCATACAGGTCTTCTCCAAGGCACATTATAGTCAAATTGTCAAAAGTCAAAGACAAAGAGAGAATTATAAAAATACCAATATAAAAGCATCAAGTCACATACAAGGGAATGACCATCATACTAACAGCAGGTTTTTCAGCAGAAACCTTACAAATCATATGGAAATATGGATCTACAGAAAAGAACAGAGGAGCACTAAACACGGTAATTACACAGCCTACAGATGAGAGGAACTGTGCTTGAGGAACAACACCTGAGGAGCCTCATCCACTCCTGAACCTTCAGATGATAAGGTTGTAGACCTCCAACTGTAATGGAATGAGACTTTTAGGGGTTTTAGGAAGGGAAAGTACATTTTGCATATGGAAGGATGTCAATCACTGAGGCCAGAGGGAGAGCTGTGGTAGTCGGCCTCTGAAATGGTCCTCTTGATTCTTGCCTCCTGGTGTTTACACTTGTGTATATTCTCTTCCCACAATGTACCAGGGTTGATCTAAGTTACCAATAGAATGTGGAAGAAGTGGTGGGATGTCACTTCCAATATCAGGTTATAAGAGAGTACAGCTTCTGTCTTGGGCTTTCTCTCTCAAGGGTCACTCGCTCTGGTGGAAATCTGCTGTCAGTTTGTGATGACACTCAGGCAGCGTACGGTCAGAACCACATGGAGGGGAACTGAGATCTCTGGCCAACAGTCAGAAGGAACTGAGGCCTACAAATAATGAACCTCAGATGACAGCAGCATCATGAAAGATTCTGAGCTAGAATCATCCAGATAAGTCAATTCCAGATTCATGGTTCAGAGAAACCATGAGAAAATCAATATTTTTTTGATAAAACCAAATAAAAAGTCACATATTTCAGCATTATGGGCAAACATTATAATCAGATTAGAAGTGAGTCCAAACAAAGTTATAGTCATGCATCGCTTAGAGACACGATACATCTGAGACTATGTTAGGTGATTTCATCACTATACAAACATCAGAGTGTGCTTACACAAACCTAGATAGTGTAGCCCACTACACACCTAGGTTTATGGTATAGCCTGTTGCTCCTAAGTGACAAACATGTACAGTGTGTTACTATACTGAACACTGTAGGCAACTGTCACACAATGTAAGTATTTGTGTATCTACACATAGCAAATGTACAAAGTATGGTATAAAAGATTTAAAAAATGGTACACATAAAAGACAGTTCGACTATAATCTTATGGGTCCACCATCATATATGCAGTCTATAACTGACATGCTGTTATGCAGTGCAAGACTGTATTTTCCCCCAATTAAAAGAACAAAATTATTCTTTACCTGCAATGCTGTGAAAACTGTGCTTACATGAATAGCAAAATATAGCACACCAATTACAATGCATACTACTAGGTCAGACTGTAAACGCTCACCCTGTTGAAAAAAAAAAGAATTACCAAACAATTACATTAAAATTTAAAAAATTTTTTCCTTTATTTCCAGCTAGCAAAGTTTAAGAAATAATTTTTCATTGATACTCTGTAACCTTCTAGTTATTTCTTACATATAATAATTAAAAACAATAAATATCACTTGCTTCCTCAATTTCCTCATATTTTGGTACTATACTGCAATGCAAAGGAAACCAAACAACTTATCTAGTTCTGCTAGCTGTATAACATATTGCAATTACAATGAAAATTTTTATTCCCTATTGGTCTGTTTTACTTTTACATAGAGGAAAAGGATATAAGTTGTTGTAACATTTTTTAGAATTTTTTCTTTTTGAGACCAGGTTTCACTACGTTGCCCAGGCTGCAGTGCCATAGCTATTCACAAGTGTAATCATAGCATATTATAGCCCAGAACTCCTGGGCTCAAGCGATCCTCCTGCCCAGCTTACCAAGTAGATGGGACTACACAGTGTGCCACTGTGCCTGGTCATAGTGTCATTTATAGGGGTATATCCCTTTGGGTAAGTTATGTTTTCATTGGTCTTCCGAAACATTAAAACTGCATGCATATGTCATATTTTACTTACTAGATTTTGGTTCTTTCAGTGGTTATAACAAAAACCAGAAACCTCAATATTTTTGGTCATCAGTTGATCCATTAGATTTATGTTTATAAGCTAGATTCAGACTATACTACTATATTTAACATGAAATATGCTTTGTTAACATGGAAACTAAAGTCAGAAAAAGTTTGTTTAAATTATATCTTGAGGTAGTTTTGTATTTCTGAAGTTTTCTAAAGAATATGTAAATAGCTCAAGTTCACTGAAAGCAAATGTTATCTCTAATTCAACAAATATAAATTTAGTTTTTCACAAATGGAAATAATCTAAAATAAATCTGAGAAAAGGATGTTTTATATTTTGTTCTGGAAAAAAGACATGAATCTATAGAATTCATTTTTCAAACAATGCCTAGAAGAACACAGGCAAAATTGTAATTCACTAAATTAGAAATTTTTAAAAATTATTACATTTGCTTAACTATATTATGTTAATACAGGTTGCTGTTCTTTCTGTTCAAACTGAGAAACACACAAACTTTCAGACTGCTCTTGAGAAATAAAACATTCTAAAACACTAGTAAATGACTTATAAAAACATAGTTTTTATCAACAAGAACAACAACAACAAAATAAATGTAATTTATATTAATACTGACCTTTCAGATCCTAGTCTAAACTGACTAGGAATAAAAATTCTATGACCACTGAAATTACCTAATTTCACCTGACCTAAAAATAAATGTTTCGCATATTGTTCTACATAGAAACCAACTTTGAGGAATGAGCATTTCTTACACGTTAAAATTTGGAATAAAGGAAATCAACAATGTACAACTAATCCTATTAAATATAAGTATATATATTTTCCCCCAATTACTAAAAACTTTCACAAAGTATTCATTTTATAACATGATCAAACGTCTAAATTAATTTAAGTCTTTTTGGTGATTCTAAAAGCTAAAACTTACAACAGAATTTCTAAGTTTTTCAGGCAGTGGATCTTTTACTTCAGACAGAGGGTCTTCTGGATTTTTCTCTTCTGTTTTTGGAAAAATCTTGGACTGCACCAAAGAACTTTACATTAAAAAAATTAAGAGAAAATAATTAATAAAAATACATATATAATCTGAAAACCAGTATTTCAAACGGCAAATAAAGATGACAGAAAACCAAGTGATCCAAATATATATAATCATTAACAATGATAAATTCCAAAATGTTTAAGATATCATAAATAAGTATACAGTGCAAATATTTTAATTAAAATATAGTTTCAATACTTGGGAGGGAAAAAACTAACAAACACTGGTCAGAATGACCCTAAGTTAATATATTTTGAAATCTAATATAGATTAAGCCAATGGCACTTTGGAAAGGCATTGGGAAAAACTCATCTTGGAAGTTATTTGAAGGAAATGCTGACATATTTAAATTTCTTTAATTCAGTAACAATTGATTTCACTTACAAAAGTACAGACGGGTCACTGCTTTGTCGACTGAGATGATAGGATACTGCCACTAACAAACCACAAAAAATGGAGAAAAGTACTGGAATATGCTGGCCATCCCAAGAATCCTATTTAAAAAAAAAAAGTTTAACAGAGCAATATGCTTCTAATTTATAATATATCATATAATCCTTTTATATCAGTATTTGCAGAAAACAATGAAATCAAATTCAACAAAACATTTTAGCCACATTACTAATTGCATTGTATTTCAGAAAAATTTAGACTTATTTTTTTCTGATGAGCTAGAATCTAGCTTCTAGATGTCTTTTGGTACTAAAGCTTCAGATTTCTTCGGGTAATAAAGCTCTATCCATACAACAGGAATATTTTGCTTCTGATGCATGTTGCTATCAGTTCTTTCAGATTTAAGTGGTATAAATTTTATAGTAAACTATGCGCTCCTTTTTGAAGAATAACAGTATGTAAATATTGTATAATATTATATATAATAATGGAGTAGGAAAAGGCAACAAGTGATATAACACATTAGGCAAAAGAAAAGGTTGATATTTGGTGTGCTACTTTCTTGACGTCTTGCTCACGTGCTATACCATTGTATCCTCCACAGCACTGAGCAGGCATTCAGTAACTGTTTCCTAAATGAGTGACGGCGTATTCCCAGAAGGAAAAAACATAAATGCTAGCTTCCAAAGCCAACAAACATGTGGCTATGCCATGTTGGCTCTGCTCGCTGTAGTATCTCTAAGGTCTTTTAGCATAAAACGTGGCACAGAGTGAATCATACTGTTAACAGGAATAGTTAACGGTTCCTAAGTATGTTCTGTGAGGTAGACACCATTCTAATCCTTCGTCTTTCTCTGGGGGTTTGGAAAGGAAAAATTGTATGAGTAGGGAGCCAAATGGCAATTTTTAATAAAATTTGCCTTATTTTCCCCACTTAAACATAGTCACAACATAAACATTTTTAATGTCTAAATCAAAACCTTATCATCATCATATTGAATAGTATTTGTAGAGCCACATTTTTAGATCTTTGTAAGTATTCCCTACATAATTTTTACCATAACTCTTGGAAATATGTACTATTACTCCCCAACTCATAGAGGAAAAAGCTGGGACACAGAAGGCTTAAATAATTTGTCCAGTTAAGTGGTACAGCCAGAAAGTGAACCCCTCAGATGTCTAAACCTACTGAAAGAAAAGTTAAACATGTCAAAAGTTTGAGAATGAAAAGAAATAAATATATAAGAAAGCAAAGGAGAAAACAAAACAGAGGTAGGAAGAGCATTTGCATAGTGATGATAAGGTAAACATATCAGGTGTAGGTGGGAGAGAAGAGAGGCTGTGCGTGTGGTGGAGGCTGAGGTGGGGAAGATAGAAAGTCAAGCCTACAATTTCCATATAGGGTAGCCCATGGATACTGCTTAAAACTTAAGAAAATACCAGAAGTAGAAATAAAAGCTATGTAGATATGTGGAGGTAAATACCAAAAGAATCAGCTCAAACAGTTGCGAGTAAAAAAAAGTCTAAGGAAGGTAGGAAGATAAGAAGAGTAGGAGATTGCTGTTTTTGGTAATAAGTCTTGCAGAACTATTTGACTCTAAATTATCTGCATGTATAACTTTGATAAAATTAAAACAACAAAAAAAAGATAGGCAGTATAACCACTTTAGAAAACTGGCAATTCCATTTCTAGGTATTTGCCCAACAGAAATGAAAACACATGTCCACAAAAAGACATGTACAAGAATGTACGTAACAGCCTTATTCATAATATCCCTAAACTGCAAACAATTCAAATGTCCATCTTTAAGATAGCAGATAACCTGTGATATATTCATACAATGGGGCAAGAGGGATTTAAAACTAAATGGAATACTCCTCCAATAAAAAGAAACAAACCGTGTGGATGACTCTCAATAGCATCATACTGAACAAATACATCAGACACAAAACAGTACATACAGTACGATTCCATTTACGTGAAGTTCAAAAACCTAATCTACAGTGAAGCAAATAAGAACAGTGGAGGGTAGAGAAGACAGGAACTCATATAAGGAAGTTTTCTGGAGTGATGGAATTATTTCACAGCTTAATAAGGGTATAGATTACACAGGTGTATGCATTTGTCAAAACTTATCAAATTGTATATTTAAGATATGTGGATTTCACTGGTATATAAATTTTGTCTCAATTAAAACAAAATAAAATGAGTATTTTGGGAACAAAAAAAAAACAAAAGATGCCTGCCTTTATCTGACAAATAACTGACGCCACTTAGTACTCTTAGACAAAAGAAGAGCACTCTTAAGGTTATCTCAAAATGACTTGTTTATTTAGGTTAAGAATTTAGAATTATCATATAGTATTAACAGAAGCCATTCATGAACACCTCCTGTTGTCTGTGCCCCTCCCCTAGCCCTGATTTGATGTTGAAATCCAAACCTCCAAAGCGATGATATTAAGAAGCGGCACCTTTGGAGGTAAGAAGGTCATGAGGGTAGAGCCCTCATGATTGGGATTGGTGTCATAAAAGGAACCTCACAGTGCTCTCCAGGCCTCTTTCTGCCATGTGAGGATACAAGAAGTCAGCTGTTTGCAACCTGGAAGATAGTCCTCACCAGAACCTGACCATGCCAGCACTCCAATATCTAACTTCCCGCCTCAGGAACTGTACTGCTATTTATAATATGGTACTTTGTTACTAAGATAACAGCCTGAACTAAGAAACTTCCCTAACTTGCAAAGTATATATAAACAAGTTGAAAGTAACTACTACTGCTATTGAGTCACTAACCAAAAAAACAAAAAGGAAAGCAAAACCCAAGTACCTCTGAGTTGTTAACGAATTCTGATTCAGAAGTGGGACAGGGACAGAAACTATGAAAAACAAAACTGCTTATGAAAGCTGACCTAGGTCAAAAGATTAAAAGCTGTGTTAATTTTACCCAATGTAGTGGGCCCTGATTTCCTCCAAGGTCTAAATGTTTTTATTTTATTACATAATGGCCCAAATCTCTAAAGAGTATGAAAACACCTGAAACACTCAAACATCTTAATAGAATACACTAGAGTAGTCTTAAAGAAAAATATTTAGCTTTTAACAAACTATGTATGCATCCTGCTAAAAAGTTCAAGGAGGCTGGGTGCAGTGGCACACACCTGTATTCCTACCACTCTGAGAGGCTGAGGTGGGAGGATCGTTTGAGGCCAGAAGATTGAGACCAGCCTGGGCAACACAGTGAGATCCTGACTCTATTAAAAAAAATTAACAAAAAAAGGTTCAAGGAAAAAAGAATAAACAAAAGGAAAGCAGATGTCGCACAGACATAAAAGCCTATATTATTGAGTAGATGAAAAGAAAAATTAAACCATTCCTAAAGGTATGTAATAAAGTCCCCAATAATTCTAATTGCCAGAAGTAATCACCACTCTAAATTTCTTATGTATTATTCTATAAGTATCCTATGTATCTACAAAACTTCATGTGTACTTTAAAAAAATAGCACAAGGGAAACATCAATTTTGGGCATACTGCTCTCCTTTTCAAAGAAAAAAAAAGGCCAAAAATATGTCTTTGAGATCACACCACACTAGCATGTAAAGAATGTATTTTATTATTTTTCATGACCATACAGCTTTCCTTTGTATAGCTATATGATAATTGATTTGACCAGTCATAAATGACAGCTATGAGGTCATTCTCAGCTTTTTAAAATATTTTTATTTTTTTAGAAACAGCGTCTTGCTCTGGAATGCAGTGGCACAAACACAGCTCACCACAGCCTCAAACTCTTGTCAAGTGATCCTCCTCGGTCATCCTCAAAAGTACCTAGGACTATAGGCATACAATAAAATGCCTAGTTAATCTTTTTTATTTTTATATTTTCAGAGATGGGGTCTTGCTATGTTGTCTAGACTAGTCATCAAGCAATCCTCCACCTCAGCCTTCTGAGTAGTTGGGATTATAACCACAACCCACCATGCCTGGCTCAGTACCAGCTTTTCACTGTAACAAACACTGCTATAATGAAATCCCTGTACAGGCATTCCTTGGAGACTGTGGGTTTGGTTCCAGACCACTATACTACAGCTGATATTGCAACAAAGCAAGTCATAATTTTTTTTATGTCCTAGTGCAAATAAAAGATATGTTCACACACTATACTCTTGTCTATTAAGTGTATAATAGCATTATGTATAAAAAATGTCTGTACCTTAATTTAAAATTACTTTATGGCTAAAAATGCTAACTATCATCTGAGCCTTCAGTGAGTTGTAATCTTTGTACTGGTGGAGGGTCTCGCCTTGATGTTCATGGCTACTAACTGATCCGGGTGGTGGCTGCTGAAGGTTGGAGTGGCTGCGGTAATTTCTGAGAGCAAGACAACAATGGAGCTTGCTGCATCAACGGACTCTTCCATTCACGAATGAATCCTCTGTAGCATGCGATGCTGTTTGATAGCATTTTACTCACAGAATTTCTTTCAGAATTGGAGTCTACCCTCTCAAACTCTGCCACTGCTTTATCAACTACATTTATGTAATAACCTAAATCCTTTCTTGCCATTTTAACAATGTTCACAGCATCTTCACCAGGAACCAGTTCCATCTCCAGGAACCATTTTCTTTGCTCATCCATAAGAAGCAACTCCTCATCCGTTCAAGTTTTACCACGAGATTGCAACAATTCAGTCGCATCTTCAGGCTCCACTTATAATTCTAGTTCTGTTGCTGTTTCCACCACATCCGCAGTTACTTTCTCCACTGAAGACTTGCACCCCTCAACGTCATCCCTGAATGAGGGTTGGAATCAACTTCTTCCAAACTCCTGTGACTGCTGACAGTCTGACCTCCTCCCATGGATCATGAATGTGCTTAATGTCTTCCAGAATGGTGATTCCTTTCCACAAAGTTTTCAATTTAGTTTTCCCAGAGGAATCACTGTCTATGGTAGCTATAGCCATATAGCCATACGAAACATTTCCTATAATAAGACTAGATAGTCCAAATTACTCCTTGATCCATGGTCTGCAGAATGGATGTTGTGTTAGAAGGCATGAAAGCAACATTAATCTGCTTGTACTTCTACATCAGAGCTCTTGGGTGACTAGGTGCACTGTCAATGAACAATAATATTTTGAAAGGAATTCTTGAGAGCCGTAGGTCTCAACAGTGTGCTTAAAATATCCAGTAAACCATGTTCTAAACAGAAGTGCTGTCATCCAGGCTTTGTTGCTCCATTTATAGAGCACAGGCAGAGGAGATTTAGCCAAATTCTTAAGGGCCCCAGGATTTTCAGAATGGTAAATGAGCCTTGGCTTCAACCTAAAGTCACCAGCTGCATTAGCCCCTAACAGGAGACTCAGGCTTTCCTTTGAAGCTAGGCACTGACTTCTCCTCTCTAGCTGTGAAAGTCCTCAATGGCATCTTTTTCCAGTACAAGCCTGTTATCAATGGTCTTGGCTAGATCTTCTGGATAACTTGCTGCAGCTTCCACATCTCCACTTGCTGCTTCACCTTGCACTTTATGTTATAGAGACAGCTTCTTTCTTTAAACCTTATGAACCAACCTCTGCCAGGTTTCAACTTTCTTCTGCAGCTTCCTCATCTCTCACAGCTTTCACAGAATTGAAGAGACTTGGGGCCTGGATCTGAATTTGGCTTTGGCTTAAGAGAATGTTATAGCTGGTTTGATCTTCTATTCAGACCACTCAGACTTTCTCCATACCAGCAATAAGACTGTTGTGCCTTCTTATTATTTGGGTGTTCACTAGAGTAGCACTTTTAATTTCCTCCAAGAGCTTTTCCTTTGCATTCACTATTTTGATAACTCTTTGGCACAAGATGCCTCGCTTTGTCCTATCTTGACTTTCAATGTGCTTTTCTCACTAAGCTTAATGTCTAGCTTTTGATTTGAAGTGAGAGACATACAACTCTGCCTTCCAGCAGTGCAAAGGCAGTATGTGTAATCAAAGCGTTTGTACCCCCATAATATTCTCAAATTTAAAAAACAAAACAACAAAAAAAAAACCCTGTTCCTTTCACTTGAATACTTATAGGCTATTGTAGGGTCAATAAGTGGCCTAATTTCAATCAATATAGTTGTGTCTCAGGGAATAGGGAAGCCTGAGGAGAAGAAGAGAGATGCGGGAATGGCCAGTGGTGGAACAGTCAGAACACACACAACACTGATCCATTAATTTCACCTTCATTTATATGGATGCGGTTCCTGGTGCCCCAAAACAACTACAATAACAACATCATAGATCACTAATCACAAATCACCATAACAGATATAATAATAATAAAGTTTGAAGCACTGGGAGAGTTACCAAAGTGTGACACAGAGACACAAAGTGAGCACACAGTATGGAAAAGCGGCACCTACAGACTTGCTCAATGCAGGTTGCCACAAACATTCAATTTGTTAAAAACACAGTATCTGAGAAGCACAATAAAATGCGGTATGCCTGTACATAATCTCTGCTCATGCATGTATCTACAGCTTCATTACATTATATTGAGTCATATTTAAAACTAAAATTGCCTGATGCAAATGCCATGCCCCAGAAAGAAGGAAAAAACATTTACCTTCCTGCCCACCTTAGGACATAGTAGTCTAGCTGGCAGTTTTACAATCGCTGCTGTTCTTTTATATAATTACAGTTCAATAGGCCTTTCTAAACTAGGCTAGAAAACTTATTGCACTTGTTAGCTTCTATAACTACAACTTTCAAATAACGATTCACTTTCCAAAAATGACTCCAAACATGATCTAACACCTTTAGCCAGTTTGGTTTATAGGTGTTGCCTATGGGAGAAACCTGGATTTGGATCTTACTGCCTCCAGTTCTTTCCTGGGCTTACCTCTATGGATTACCTTCCCTCTACTAAATTTTTCCCCCTCACTTTTAAAATGCAATCTAGTCTCAGAGCTTTTTAAAAAACAAAGACTAGAAAGCAACACCCATTATGTGTCTATGTGTGTATCTCCCAACTATATTTTAGAAAGAGTAGAATACATTGCCTTGATACATACATATTTAAACCTAAACTTATATTAATCTGGTTTCCTTAACCACAACACCAAAGAAGCTACTTTTGTTAAGTCACCAATATCCTATTAACTGCCAGATTCAACAAAAACCTTTTCCTATTCTACTGCCTCTGTATTTTCCTTCGTGTGTTTCTGTTGTAGCTAATACTTCAATATTGGCATTTCCCAGGGTTCTTTCCCCATCCATTTTCTCTTGTCAATCCACATTAACAGTCTTTTCTTACACTTTATTGAATTTTGTTCATGCCTTCTAAACATATGAATCACTACCTTAAACCTCTCTGCATATAATTACCTACTATGCATCTCTGGATACCTCAAAATTATCAACAAATAAAGTAGAAAAATGTAAAACAATCACCTTCCTCAACAAACTCAAAGGTTTCCAATCTTGTACATTAGCACCACTTCCTAACCAGTTGTTCAAACCAGAACCTACCCAGAAATCATCTTAGACCACATTCTGGCTTTTTTCTCTTTATCTAGATGGTCCCCAAATATACTCATGGAACCCAATTTTAGATAAGTCCATCTAATTTCAACATTACACCACAACAGTCTCCCTACTTTGAGCTCTCCTGCTTAGACTTCAATCTCCTTCACAATGGAGACCAGTCATCTTTCTAAAATGTAACTCTGATCATTTCCTTGCTCTACCTCAAACATTGATGGCTTTCCATCTTCACCCCACATTTAGGATAAAATATATCTCATGATCCAGCCTTGGCTTACCTTTCCAGTCTTCTCAAAGGCCATCTTTCCTTGTGAATCCAAACCTCCAGCAATTCCAAATGACTTAATGTTTCCTCTAGACAACCCATTTTCTTTAAAACTCCATAGCTCTTCATGCCTTGTTTTACTTTTATTTATTTATTTATTTTTGTTTTTTGAGACAGAGTCTCACTCTGTTGCCCGGGCTAGAGTGCCGTGGCGTCAGCCTAGCTCACAGCAACCTCAAACTCCTGGGCTTAAGCGATCCTTCTGCTTCAGTCTCCCAAGTAGCTGGGACTACAGGCATGCGCCACCATGCCTGGCTAATTTTTCTATATATTTTTTAGTTGGCCAATTAATTTCTTTCTATTTTTAGTAGAGATGGGGTCTCACTCTTGCTCAGGCTGGTTTCAAACTCCTGACCTTGAGCGATCCTCCTACCTCGGCCTCCCAGAGTGCCATCCCTTGTTTTAATTAGCTAATGTCTATTTGTTCTTCAAAATTTGGTGAAAATCACCCACTTGGAAAATTGTTTTAAATCCCTTTCAGCTGAATAAAGTAGTCTTGATTTATATACCCATAGCACTGTCTTCATAACCTTCATTACCCTGTATTGAACACGCTGGTTGACTTACTAATCACAGCTAACCTATCAATTCCTTAAAAGCAGAAAATGGCTCTTAGCATAATACCTGGCACGCAATAAGTGCTCTATAAATTCTACTTAATAAATGAGGCAAGGAAGGATGTTATGAGTCACTTCCATAGTCCTTTCAACACTACCATTCTGATTATCTTGCATTAATCACAAAACAAAAACAAAAAAAAACCCAGAAGTATGTGTCAGGGGTTAAAAGTTATCTATAGAGAATTTTTAATTTTCATTTTATGATTTGCTGACAACCTTTTAAATGGGAGCTCATAAGGCTCATCCAGAGCTTTCTAACCCAATAATGACATTAAATTTCAGTGTATTAATTTTTACTAGTATGTATCTTAAATAGTCCTTGAACTTATAAGTTTAAAGAAACTTTGATATGAAAACTGGTTACACAAATTCTTGACTAGAAATCTGAAATTAATTTCATATTCTATAATTACCATGCCCACCCCTATACTAAATGAGCCTAGTTTTTAATAATCTGTTTCTAATATTAATGTATGATTACTACATGAAAATAATATTCTTTAGTAATGGTTAACTATTAAATTGCTTTCACATTCAATGTAAACGAGAATAAATATAATGTTCATCATATGAAAATTATGGAAATTAATGCTAAAGTGACACCAGGAAAAAAAATCATTATTAGTCAATTTTAAAACAACCGTCATATGGAAATATAGTCTTAAACACAAAACATTCTACAGTTTATTGCTCACCTTTAAAGCTCCATAACACAATCCATATAATAAGGCTACTGCCACAATGCTGCAGATAAAACTGTAAAGTGCTGCAAGTAGGCTTGTAGTGGCTAGACAGTAAAGGAAAAAAAAAAAAAAATCAAGATATTCTATAATAAAGACATCTGCACCCGAATGTTTATGGCAGAACAATTCACTATTGCAAGGACGTGGAAACAACCCAAGTGGCCGTCAATTCATGAGTGGATTATTAAAATTTGGTATATGTATACAATGGAATATTACTCAATTATAAGAAACAACAATGATCTAGCACTGCTTATATATTCCTGGATTGAGCTTGAGCCCATTATTCGAAGTGAGGTGACACAAGATCGGAAGAATGGGCTCCACATGTACTCGCCATCAAATTGGTACTGACTGATTAACACTATGGTGCTCACTTGGTGGTGGTGTTCACCAGGGATTAGGAGGTTAGGGGGGTAGACTCACAACTGAGGGATGCAGTGAGCATTATGGAGGGGAGGGGCATACCTCTAACCCTTGCTAGGGAAAGGCAAAGATATAAAATGTAACCAAAATGTTTGTACTCTCATATTTTCCTGAAATTAAAAAAAAAAAACCCATGGGTGACAATTTTCTGTAATGGCAATTTTATATGATGATCATAGCTATTTGGGATAATCTTTTATAAATATCTCATAAGTTTACACAAGTTCCATGTAAACTCAGTATAACTTTTTGTTTCACACATTTTATCACTTCTTACACATCTACTCCATTACTTCTGGATCTTCCACTAAAACACTTCTTCCTATTTACAAATTAACTGTTTCTCAATTTTCAATTATTAAATGTCTTTTCTTCTAATTTCAATTCTAAACTGAAAACTAGAAAAGCATTTTAATGTTCAGCCTATTACCACATTATCTGTAAAAGCAATATATAATTTTTATAAAGAAATACTCACCATTACCACCAAAGATATGAATATCCAATTGTTCACAAAGGTACATTACAAATGTATTCACCTGAGGCAGGAGACCAATGAAAAATACTATTGGGAAACAGAGTGTAAACACTACAGAAGGAAAGAAAAGTATATTAAAAAATATTATACTATATCCATCTTTTGTTCATTGAAAGATCATAAATGATGAAAAAGAATTCAAAATTAATAGCAACTACTAAGCAATTTTTAAAAGATATCATTTTATCTTGACGTAATTATATGGGTATTAAATATTTCCAACCTATTAACAACATCTTTTAAAATTATTTCAACCATTTTCATATAATAGGAATCTAAGACAAAGAATCCAAGAAAACCTTTCCATTGCATCTGCTTCAAGAACAGAATTACTGTAATATTTGTTATCATTAGCTTTTTTCATTCATCATAGCCCTGTAGTTTTGTTCTTCAGAGAGAATAACAATAAACAGCAAAACAAGCCTATTAAAACTATTTTTATTTATTTAACTGATGTTTATCACTTAACTACTGATATACAAATAAATTAAGATTAGATACTTAAAGATGACTCACCTATAACTAAATCCCTGGCTGATATAAACACCAGTGGATTGGTGAAAGTTATTCCATATAATTTGAACTTGTTTGCAGTCAGGTTTCTGCTACCATAATCCAAGAGCCAAATAAGACCACAACATAAACAGAAATAAACTGGTCTACTGTAGGCAATGATACGATTATGACCCTGAAAATGATATTTTTTAAAAAGTCAGATTAGTTAATTTTAAGAGTCACAACTAGCTATTGAGATCATTGATGGTTTATATTCTAAAGGATTCAAAATCTTCCCATATGGAAGTCAGGTTTCTGACGGTCACAGAAGAAACGACATAGAAAGGAGGAAGAACAGAATGAACTGTGATACTGAATTAAAATTAGAGGTATCAGTATGAACTCATTATTTTAAATATGCACATACATAGATGTAAGAATAGATCATGTGTATATATGTGTGTATATGTACATACATATGTATATTTCCTAGCTTTCTCCACTGAGAAGACCCAGAAGCAACGACATTCTAGTAATAAATATTACTAGCATCCAGAATTTAGTTTACAAATACCATTATTGATACATAAACACCAGGGCTCCATAGAGAAAAGGCAGTTTCATGCTAGAGTAGGTAAAGTATAAGCTGAAACCTGGAACATACTATTGCGGCAAAAGGTAGGAAGTACTTAAAGAATGCCAGATATTTCACAAGGACACAGAAAGCAGCTTGATGGACTCCCAGTGGCCCAATCAAAGATTTGAGCATTGAAATAAATAATACTAGCAATATAGTCCACTGAATAAAATAATCCATTTACGCAGACTAATACATACATTCATACATACATAAAGCAGAAAGGAAAACTCTTTCTTACAGTAAAAAGTCAACTAACATGTAGAAGGAATGATGGAATTAAAAAAATCATTATTTCGCAACCATCAAATGATAAGTGCATCAGGCAAGAAACATCAGTAGGTACTAAAGCAAGTGGATAGAAGTTTATAGCATAGCAAGACAATCTGAAAATATCTCCCTATGAGGTATGTATTAACTACAAGAGATAAACAATAACACTACAGTAGAGTAATGGCTCTTAAGGAAAAGGGAGGGGGTTTTGCTCCCCAGGGGACATTTGGCAATGTCTGGACACATTTTTGTTGTCAGAATTGGGGCAGTGGTGCTACTAGCATCCAGTGGGTAGAAGTCAGAGAGGATGCTAAACATCCTCCTACAACGCATAGGAGAGTACCCACCCACTCCCAACAAAGGATCATCTAGCCCAAAATGTTAATACTGCAGAGATTTACCAAAATATCAAAGTTAACATCACTGGTAATAGGACAAATCAACATGTGCTTCCTCATATCACCTACTGAGTAGAATATGTCATTTTTGTAGCATTCCTACCAAAAAAGTGTGGCCTATACTAAATCAGAAAGAAACATCAGACAAACTCAAATTGAGACACAGTCTATAAAGTAAGTGGCCCGTATCCATCAAATATTTTAACATCATGAAAGACAAATATTGAAGAATTACTCCAGATTAAAGGAGATTTAAGAGACCAAACAAAAGCAGGAACTTTCTATTGCCAATTGAGTCGATGGGCAAAACCTGACTTAAGATCTGTGAATTAGAAAATAGTACTGTATCAATGTCAATGTTCCAATTTTGATAATTACATTTAACTAATGTAAAGGAATGCCTCTGTTTCTAGGAAACATACACTGAGATATTTAGAGGTAAAGAGGCATGATGTCTGCAAGTAGAGAGAGACAGAGAGAGATTATGTGCTAGAAAACGATTAAACAAATATGGTAAAATGTTAACACAGGGAATCTGGTTGAACACTATCTGGATTTCTTTGTACTACCCTTGCAACTTTTCTCTAAGTCTGAAATTACATCAAAATAAAAAGTTAAAAAGCAATGTTTCCATATACCATTATATCTCAAAAACATTCTTACAAAATAATAATCAGTCAAAAGAAAATCATTTGCCTCTTTGTTTTATTTTGCTCATCTATTCCCATTATTAATTATTCCAGTGTATGGATAAAAACATAATTATATTTAAGAAAAAAAGCATCATCATAATCTATTTTTGAAATCTATTTTTGAACTATTTTAAAGAGAATATCCTTTGGCCTTTCTATTAAATAAATACTCAAGTTACATCTAAAATAGGTTCATACTTCACAATAAATAGTGCTAGGGAGATAATAGTTTCATCTAAAGTCACAGAGTGAACAACAAGGTTTTTATCTCACCATTTAGTCTGATGGCCTTAACACCAAACTAATGTATTACTTCTTTATTCTTGCTCTTAATGATTACCTAAGTGAAATAATATAAAGTTTTTCCCACTTCAAAACTGTATTTTCAATATTTATCACAATCTATTATTCAAAATTTATTAAATGCAAATAATCGTCAGTTTATATGAACAATATCTACCTAATTGATAGCCTGAAACAGGTTATCAAATAGCGAATTATTGTCAGCCAGGCACGGTGGCTCACACCTGTAATCCTAGCACTCCGGAGGCCGAGGCGGGAGGATCGCTCAAAGTCAGGAGTTCAAAAACAAAAACTGAATTATTATGCTCATTTTCAACCAAGATTTAGAGTCCACAAATACAGTGTCATTTTATTTCAAACTAATAAATCATCTCTATTTCTAGTACTGTGTCAAAACTTAGATGAGAAAATAATAAATCTTAATTCAATCTGATGCATTCCCCCCCCCCCACCAAAAAAAGCCCTTGATAAACGTTAAGAAACTACAAGTTATAGCCATATTAGAGTAACTTACATGTCTGGGAGAAGAAGAATCTGGTTGAACACTCTAAAAATGAAAAAAAGACAAATTACACTGCTGAATTCCTGGTAATTTTATAAGCAACTTACAAAATGTCTGAAATGGTTTCAAGTAAATATTCCACAATCACAAAATGACCTCTGTTAATCTTTTCTACAGATGAAACATCAATTCCAGATACTGATGCCACTGTGATATTAAAAACATCTCAAATCTTTCCTGATAAGAGTCAAGAAATACGATTACTTATTTTGATTAATTAATAATTTGCATCTATCTTAAAGTTTTTGAAATAGCATACGGTAGACAGATTCATCTTAGCGCTTGGCTTGTTACTATACATAAATGTAGCTAAGTCAGAATTCTTTCTCATGGTATATATCTCCATTTAGGAAATGCACAACAATAACACGTTAGCTTATAATAAGAATTCTAGCTCAGCCCACAAATTCCAAGCTTACTAAACAATTGAATGATACCTGTATTAAATATATTACATGCATTGTTACATCAAAATAATCAAATAAGCTAAGCTGTATCCTTTTAAGAGACTTTATTAACTTCCTATAAAAATGTTCAAAAGGTATTACACAGCAATTCCCCAAATCATGACTTTTCTCTCAAGTTTCGGTTCATTTCCAATGGCATACCAAACAATGTTACTAGGATGATCTATCACTACCCTACAATTCTACACTGGACCAAGCTTGCTGAATTTGGCATTTGATCCTTGGCTGGATTTGAGTCCAGGTAATCTTTAAACTCTTTCAACTATAACACCTTCTCCTTTAAAAGCTTTTGTTCTTGCCTTCTTCATTTCTGTTTATGACATTACTATTTTTATAGTCAACAAGAGTAAAAAATCTCAGTCACCTTTTACCTTTTCCATATTAAACCATATTAACCTGAAAGCAGCAGACAAAATTAATTGGACAACAGGAACTAGAGAGAAGAAATACATTTGAATGGTTTCAGGCAATAAAAGGACAGATTATACGGTGGTTGAAATGAAAGACAAGAATGAAGACCAGTCCAGGTGTGGTGGCTCACGCCTGTAATCTTAGCACTTTGGGAGACCAAGGCAGGAGGATCACTTGAGACCTGGAGTTTGAGACCAGCCTAAGCAACATAGTGACATCCAGTCTCCACAGAAAATAAAAAATAAAAAATTAGCTGGGTATGGTGGCACGTGCCTGTATCCCAGCTACTCAGGAAGCTGAGGCAGGAGGATCACTTGAGCCCAGGAGCATGAAGTTGCAGTAAGCTATGATGACGCCACTGCACTCTAGCCCAAGCAAGAGAGCAAGACCTTCCTCAAAAAAATAAATAAAAAATATTTTTAAAAGACCAGTAAATTTAACATAGAATCACCAAATTTAATCAAAGGGATCTGGTTACTTGTTATTAGGAATCAAGGAGGAAGAAGCAGAGTCTAAGATTCTGAGCTGATATACCATAGTCAAAAGCAAAGAAATCGGGAAAGAAAAATTAATCAGAAGATGATAATGTGCTTTTCTGTCTGTTGTATATAGAAAACTAAAGCTTGCAAAAGAGGTGAAGGCTGTGAGATGTAAATCTGGACATAACTCATATATAGGGGCAACAAATAAAGCAATAAAAGAGGATGACTTCACTGGCAAGGAATATAAACTTAGAAGAGGGCCAAATAAAAACCCTAGAGAATTATCATAAATTAAGATAAAAGAACAAAGATGCATCAACAGAAGAGAATAGAGTCATCTGAAAAGTATGAGAATCATCAGGGTAGTATAAAGTCACAGAGTAACAATCAGAAGAACATAAACATGGAAGACTGTATTAACAGGTATTAAACGATGCAGCACTCACAGAATGGAAACTAAGAAAAGGACATAGATTTAACAATTAGAATAATTATTAGCAACCACAAGCACTGTAATTTCAGTGTTGCAATGATGAAAGTATGGGTGAGTTTTAAAGAAATGACGCAGATGATTTAGGTGGCTTACTCCAGGTATCCAGCAATAAATGGAGAGGAAAAAGAAAGGACCAGCTTATAGTATAAATAGCACTAAATGAATAGTTTTTAGGCTGACTGAAGGCTCTGAATGTTAGCATGCATAAGGCAAATAACCAATATGAAGCAGAAGGAAGGAAGGAAGGAAGGAAGGAAGGAAGGTAGGTAGGCAGGCAGGGAGGGAGGGAGAGAGGGAGGGAGGAAGGAAAGGAAACAGTCTGGGTGAACAATCCATACTGATTTTAAATAGAAGGTGAAAATTTTGGTTTTATATGAGTTGATTCTCCCATTTTTTGAAAGCCTAAAATTAACAACATTTGGTATTTGTGAGTCACTATTAAACAATAACAGAGGGACACTAATCTTCTCTTTTCAATGTTCCAAAAGAACATATATACTACTTATGACATTATTATATTTACCAATGACAGATTTTAATAAATTTCATCCACAGAAAAGAGACTCAATAGAGACTCAAAAGATGAGAGTGGGAGAGTTTATGTTGATAAATTAGAAAGAAATAAATTTCAAGAATGCAAAGTCTTATTTTAACAAATACACAAATATTTTCTTTGTAATATAAAAAATAGTTTTAGGAAGCTCTATTTACATATAATTATTTTTTAAGTTTATATCCCCTTTTTGTTACCTATACAATTTTATATAAATATCTAAGAAAAATAATATCACCTTACTATAATTTAGTGAATGGTACAAAACCTTTTGCCTTTTAACACAAATATTATTCCTTAGCATGAAAAGAAGAGATACTGGTACCTTAAGTAGTGAGTACTGACAGCTCGCTATGACCAGGCAGAACTGGAAGACCCAGATGTCTCTGAAGAAGCCTTGTATGAGAAGAATAGATCCCAAAAAAGCCACAAGAATAGCCAGGATGACAGCTAACACATTTTCCAGGATCTCACGATTTCTACAGATAGAAAAATTTATAAGTATATTATGAATACAAGAAATTAATCAGATTGAAAAAAGAGAAGACATCAATATGAAGCTCATAATATGCTGAGATGTCTTTTTGGTACTGGGTTTGCACAAGGTTTTGGATCATACTGAAAAAACAGTTTCATGTGGACACAACACAAATTCTTACAAACAAAACATGCTACAGTGAATTGTGAAGTACTAATTATAGTACATAATATAGTTCTAATTTCTATTAAAAAACCTTACTCTCCTTAACATCTGCTTTTCTGTTATATTAGCAAGCTTGGATGGCAAATAAAGGAGACATACAATCAAGGTTAAAAAACCAATTCTCGAAACAGTTTCTAGACTGTCACTACCTTCATTCTCAAGATATGTAAGAGCCCATATTTAAGTAATTCTAGTAAATGAGTTTTTAGATTATTTCAGATTACTAAGACATGGGGAAAACAAAACCACTTGGTATCAAAATCTGGTTACAAACTTAGTCATATAAAATAACAAATATTTTAAATTTAATTCTCACCTATCAAACAAGGCCAAAAGTGTGAGTCTGTCAAAGTTAATGCTGATCCACAGTTGGGGTAGGATCCAAAAGCGATAATAGCGCTTAACCTTTTGGGCAGCTTCTTCTGTTGGACCATAAGTAGCTGCCAAGTCAGGGCTTAGATCAATGTCCTGTTGCTCCAACAAATCTGTGTCAATGGTCAATAGTCTATTCAATCGAATCTGTGGGAGAGAGAGCTAAAAGAAAGTCAGCAATGAAAGGCTTAAAATGTCTTCAGGCAAATCATATTTCAAGAGTTACTCAATCAGCTTGTCAATTATCTAAGCCCCTTAATTCCCTACTTTGGTCCACTCCTTTTGAGTTTGTTATGATCATTAGAAACTAGAGAAGGTAACAATAGGAAGTGAACTAAAAGTAAATTAATCAATAGACCTTTTGGAAAGGTTTATTAGGGAAATGTTTGAAATCTTAAGGTTTCATAACTGTATAGCTAGTGAATCCATTAAAATCATTTATAGAAAATTGTTAGTGGTTTCTCTTCTCCCTGTCACACTTATGGTCTTTTTTCATTTAGCTATGAACCTCATTATTAGTGTCCAATCTGAGCTGTGCTGCATTAGATCCAATGCCTTCAACTCTCATTTCTTCCCACGGTCTCTTACCATTGTCATAATTGTTTTCAAATCCCTCACCCTCTTTATTTGTTTTGGTAGGCTGCTCACCTGAGGCTACGTAAGAAATCACTGCACTACATTTCTTTTAGCTTTAACTCATCCATGTACCAGTTCACCAGTCTCCTCTTCCTCTGAAAACATCAAAAGTTTACCGTATCTGGCATAGTACTAGGTAGCATTTTGCTATTTCAAGGCTCTTACACTATTTAAAAGTAGAAAACAGTAATATAATCATCTTCCCATTTTTGCTTTCCTATGGAGTTTCCAGTAATGCACTACAGCAAAAAAAGTAGGGAGAGTCTTTACTTTTCAAACACACACACGAGTATTGTCAAGAAAATTTGCTTCTTGTATATAACACAGCCATTTCTATCTCTAAGCACTGACAGATACTTCTCAAAACACTTTTTTTCTTATACTCTATGCCAGGGTTCCTCAACTTCGGCACTACAAACATTTTGGGCCGGATAATTCTTTCTTGTGGGAGCTGTGCAATTCACTGTAAGATGTGTAACAGCATCCCTGGCCTCTATCCATTAGACACCAGTAGTGTGCCTCCAGTTATGACAAGTAAACGTTTTCAGACATGGCCAAACAGCCACTTGTTGAAAACCACTGCTCTATGCCAATTCAAATCTATGGTCTTAAAACCCTGTTCATAATTCATCTTCAGGAAGCCACTTAAAAATTAATCCCTTTTGCACCAAATTCATCTACATGTATCTATACTTGCTGTTTATAAGCATTTCATCCATTTTGTTTTTTCCAACTTGAATATACACTTCTTGATAGCAAAAGCAGTGCCATCTTTTAAAAATCCCCACTGTATCTCACATGGCATACTTTTTATATGGTATTGTCATTACTAAGCTTTCCACACATGCACACTGGTATATGAAGTATATAAATAACTAATAATTAACCAATATTTAAAAAACTACTCCAAAATTATATTTAAAGGGTGCAAAATGGCACAACTAAAAATGATACAATGAGATTATGAAGTTGGTGAGTAAATGGACCTTTACATAACCTCAAAATGTGTAATTACTGATTCATAAATATGGCTACACTTTAAATTAATGCTGTTCGAAGTTTGTTTGCTTCTTATTGAGGGACTTATCAAGGGACTTTGTTTGCTTCTTATCAAGGGACTTACAAATAGTGATCCACTGTGGGACAGCAAAGGTGATTTTGCCATAGTTTTCAACAAAGTTAACATTTTGTAACTTCATCAATTTTTCTGGTTTTTACAGCTGTCTATATAAATTCATATAAATCTGAAATTATATCTGAAGTGATATAAATCTGAAATTATATCATCTTACAAAAATAAAGAAAAACCTACCACATCATGTGGATAAAATCGAACTGAGGTAGAACTGGATACATGAGAATCCGTGTCACTAAAATAAAATGAAAAAGACTTTAAAGAATAAACAGTTTGTCAAACAGTAGAAAGAAAAACAAATTCTTTAACAAACAGATGAGATTTACACTATCTTCACTTTACCATGTAAACTTCAAAATGCTAAATAGTATTTTCCTAGAGTTGTAATTAAGAGCATAGCCTCTGGGTCAGAGTGTCTATATTCAAATCTCTTCTTAAGCTGAATTCGAGTTACCTAACCTCTTTCTATCTCAGTTTCCCCGTCATACCTGTATCACGAGGTTCTTGTGAAAATGTTTAAATGAGATAATACAGAGAAATTAACGTATTTTGCCTGGAACCAGTAAAGACATAATAATCTTAAACTATAATATAACAGCCTAGAACATGAAAATTCAGCTTCCACAGTTCAGTCATGTTTGGATTTCAAAATTCAAGGCTTCACCACACTATGGTGTAAGGAATTGTTCTTCTCTTGAATTACACTAAACATAATAACAGTGTTTCCATTCCTCCATCTTCCTACTATTTTCACTGTTACAGACTCAAATAACACTCTAATTTTTAATAATTAAATTTAATAATTTTCTGAGTGAATTCTGAACCTCGATTAAAGAAGCTTAAAGAGAATAGTTATCTATATGTTCTATCTTTTCAGCATGCTAAACTGCATGACTGCAAGATCCCATTGTTTTAAATAGCACCACAAAACTTAAAAAGTAAACTGCCCATATATATGCAACACTGAAATAGATATGACCCATTATTAAACAGAAGTTCTAAAATAAGAATCAAACAACCCTTGTGGGAAAAGTGAACTAATTAATCAATAATAGATTTCAAAACAGCAATCTGAATAACCAGTAAGATTAAAATTTTAGAAAACAAAACTTTAACACATTCTAAAACTTTGATTATGCTATTATGATCAAGATTTCTAATTTATTTACTTTTCTTCTAACTTAATTTTACAATTCCTTCCTAAGGGAAGGAAAGAAAAGAAGCAAAAAGTAACATATGAGACATATTCTAAGAAATTCCTCTTTAAACCTAATAAAAGAAATTTTAAATAAAATGAAAGTTGATCATTTAAAAAGGTTCTTGACCAAACTCTTACAAGGAAATAAAATTTTAAAATTATATAAAGAAAGAAAACTGATGGGTTTGACTTAATTATTATAAATATTTTTCTGATAAGCTTTTTTATATCACAGAATATGTAGAGTATGAAATTTATGGTCAAATTTGAAACTCTGAGAAAACACTATAAGATTCACTATAAGATCTACAGGAAATTCTGATTTAATTTTTTTAAACACAGAATAGCTTTGATTTTAAAAATAATGCTCTTTTCATAGCAAAAAATTTCTACCTTAGTTTTCAGAAACAAATGCATTACGAAACATTAGAGCCAAGATAAACATGTTTTCAAAATAACTTTTATATCTGACCTGGTGACTATAGTTAACAATGTATTATATACTTGAAAATCACTGAGAGAGATTTTAAGTGTCCTCATCACAAAAAAATAAGTATGTGAGGTAGTATGTATGTTCATTAACTCACTTTAGCCATTTAATAATGTATACTATTTCAAAACATCATGTTGTACACCATAAATATACACAATTTTTATTTGTCAATTAGAAAAATAAATTATAAAAACAAAAAAATTAATTTTTCTATCTCAAGGCTTAAAAACATTAAATATGGCAAATATATGCAAGTATATACACACTCCTAATATGACTTCAGACATACCAGATATTAGATGCTCTTCTTGCTGCTGGTTCAAAGTTCACAAGTGACATATCACAGCCACCAGTCTCATAGATCGTAGAAGAGAACTTATCTAGCAAATAAATGATTATTTTAAAAAGCCATTAGAATATTCAGAATTTTTTCTTTATGATACACTAAACTTGATAACTTTTTATATTTTAAGAAAATACACCATAACATGTTTTCAAAAATATTTTTAAAACAATGATCTGCATGTAATTCAGCATGAGGTGAACTGAAAAGGAATGCTGGACAGTAGGGTAAATGTAAACATATATAATTGTTATTAAGTCAGCTTTGCAATACCAGTCTTTCTCTCTTTTCTCCTACTAGCATACACAATTCAAGTAATCATACAAATGAATTCAATGTTATTTAAAAGTCACCTGACCACTACTTGCAGGTGGTGAGCGGCCACTTGCAAAGCTGCGTAAGTTCTAAGATAGCTCAAACTGCAGGACAACAAAACTGTGTGACTGCCTCCTGAGTTTTTTTTGTGTGTGTGTGTGTGTGTGTGTGTGTGTGTGTGTGTGTCTTTTTTTTTAAGAAGAAATGAAAAGTATCAAGAGGGATCTAAGGAAGTTCAATGAACTGAATGAGCTATAATAATGTCGGTGATAATTATAGCATTTAATGAACATTACTAATTGTATGATTCTACCACAAGAACTCTATGAAAAATTTAGAAACAGCAATTGCGACAGCCAAATATATCTCTACAAAACCAATAAAAGGTTTAGAAATTGTATTGGTTGCAAATGAATGTAGTTTAAAATAAAAACAACTGGCTTTAAATGAATTTTATAATATGAAATAATTTCTGTAACAGAATATTAAAACTCTGCATGCCTGAAATGCATTCTTCACCTTTGAGGATCTATGGTAGCCATTAATGGTGGGGAGGGAGCATAAATAAATTAATACAAATTTCCATGAGGCCAATAAGATGAATTACATAACTCTGCAATCATTTGGGTCTAGTCGAGGCTGCTTTTTGAGTATGAGGTTTCTGTTTTACTAGCTGGAATTACTTAGGCTACAAATATTAGGAATCTTAAGGGCAATTTCAACTTGATGGCAGGGCTAAAAGTCGGATTTTTTCCATGTCTACAATGCAAACAGTATACAATAAAATGTTTTTAATTTTAAGTTAAATATTTTTAAAAATGACGATGAAAGGACTCCATAATATAATAATAATATAACTATTATATAACTAAGGGCTTACATAACATCTCAAGCACTACTTCATTCTTTAAAAGGACTATAACCAGAAAAAAAAACTTCAATAAATATGACTGAGTACTTTCTATATGGGTCATGAGATAGAATATGCAAAATTTTCTTTTATTATGATGTTTTCTAGTAGCATTTTTTGTCAATAATATATACCTGAGATAAATTAGGAAAAAAGCTTTCTGTGAAATGCTCAGTTCACTTGCTGTGTTTTCTCAAGGTTATTCAGCATGTGGATTATCTAAGACTATGTTTTTTCTCTAGTCTTTTAGTCACGAGACATTCATTCTTAGCATCACTCACAGAAACCAGATTAATAAACTAAAATGAAATGACATAAGCTGTTAATTTTGCTACTTCATAGATATATTACTAATATATATTACTTCATAGATACATTACTAAATTTAAAAGTTAGTTTAAATTTTACTTTATGCTCTTCTCTTTCCTTATTTATCATGGACAATCAAAAATTAGTTGTGTTAGCATAATTAAACTTACCTCAAGAGAAAAAAGAAATACCTAATCAAAATCACAGATTGCATAAATGCAGAATTATAAACCTATGTTAAATGAATAAATCACAGATTAACAAAGAACAGGGAAGGCTTGGCTACTGTGTGTGAAGTTCAGTAAGAATGGAATGCATAAAAACTATGTGTTATGACCCATAATTTGTATATACTTTAGAAATAAATTAATTCTGTATTTAATACAATTTAAATTGTTGCAGTATATTCTGAGTATTTAAGCTTTACATATGATTTTTAGTAATAAAATTTCTGTTCTTGGCATATTAAAAATAATATTTATATGCAACAAAAATGAACTAAAGTTATTTTCTTTGTAATTTTCAAATGGAACAGTGAAAGAATATTAAGTCATTACACTAGCATGTTGTCTTTTATATACAGATTTAGTATTAAACATATATAAATAGTTGTATTTTAAATATAAATATAAACATAAACAAAGAATGCAAAAGAAAGTTTTAGGTAGAATGAGGGCTAGAAAAATTGAGTAGTTTTATTACTACCTAAATCTACAACTCTAAATGTTTCTATATAAACCAATGACTGATAAGTAATAAAATTTAAATAGAAGCATAAAATATGTCTAAGAAAAGAGAAGCTATGTAACAGATGTGCATGACTTCAACAGTGCTTTATTTTTTTTTTCCTTAAGAAGTTTTTGTTTGCCTACTAAACTTTAGCAGCATGTTCAAGTTCTTAAAAATATACATGGCACTTGTCAGAACAAACTAACATTGTAATAAAGCTTCATGGTATATTCCAAAATTAACTCCAAAAGAACAACTCTGTCTCCCTTGTATCTCTGGGTTTAGCAACTGACAGCACTTCAGAAGTACCAAATCTTATTCATAAGATAAACAAATCAGAAAAAATTACACTAAAAAAGGTATAGTTTAAGGTTTCAATGAAAAACTTAGTAACATTTTAATGTGCTAATATAATCTACTGAAGACAGCTTTAAAAATAAGTGAAACAGAAGTATATATTGCTATTGGTTATAAAGATTAAGAATATCTTAAATTTATACAAGTTTTCTTGGCATACAGAGTAGTTTTACATATCCAATTTGAGATTAAAATCATATTTATACTTTAAATTCAAAGTAAAATGTGCCCTTATTATTAATCCTATTTTAATATTATTCTGCTTTAAGAATAATACTTCAATTTAAATACTGATTATTTCTAATAAACACAAACTGGGAAGAAAGATCAAAGAAATACATCTTCTTTACCAAGCCATCTCATCATGATTCAACTCCCAAGTCGTAATTAATTATATCTGACTGAATGGCTCTATCATGATTTAAGGAGAGAACAACACATTTTCAACAAACAAAACTAGAAGCTGGAATTTCAGACTTGTAAAAATGTTAGTGGCCATGAGATGGCATCTCTAAAGACATAAAAAAAGTAAGATACCTGGCATTTCTCAGTCTCAAATATTCAATAATGACTGTTATTGTCTATAAAAATTAAATCTGTTAATTACGCAAAACTGTTTTTTTCATGTAGCATGTCAAAATAACATTAGGTCAGTAATTAAGTGATGAGGAACAGGAAGGTTGAGTAATATTAAATACTGACTTGATCACCAAGGACACTTAAAGCATTTGTCTAAAGCCATGAATGGTACAGCAGACAAATTCTAAACAAACACTGGCAAGATACTCATAAAAGACATGAAAAATTCATGAGATTCTCCGACTCGTCCTATCAGCAAAAATCTTCACCACACTATACAAAGTGCTCAAGAATTCTAAGAATATAGTCACTAGAACTCACCTAAGAAACTCCTATTGTGTTCTTGATGTCACTCGTTTTTCCAAAGATACCTATGTATCTTGTCGTTACTGGAACGACAAATCATCTTTATGGTTTTTCTAATCCTCTATGTACCAATAATAAAGGAGGCCTCTTAAATTTCTTGGATAATTTTCTTACTTGACCTCCAACCCCACCTTTGTTCATTCTAGGCCCTCCAAGCCTAAACCTGTTAACACTGTCTAAACTGATTTCTCATTTTTCTAGTATTACTCTTAGGGCAGGCAGGGGGTACAAGAACAAAGAGAGATACATGGGCAGTAAATTTATAAAGTGGATTTTAGAAGACTGTTGGAGGACCACATACATCTATAGGACTAACTTAAGTACAAAAAATGCTTGCTTCTGATGGTGATAAATGTGCTCACAATGCTATCTCAATGAATAAATTGTACTTCTAAGAGAGAAAGCCTTTAACATCAGCTTTAATTTCTTGGACAGCACGCCCCCCGCTTACTAGCACGAGTGGTGACTCTGAATTTTCACCCAGATAGAAATGACTCACTATATTGCTTAGAGGTTAATGGACTTGTTCCTCCCTTGATCAGGGGTCAGCAAACTTTTTCTGCGAAGGGCCAGACAATAAATATTAGGCTTTGTGGGCCATATAGTCTCTGTTGCAACAATGCAATTCTACCATTGTACGTGAAAGCAGCCATAGATAGCACATAATATAAACACGCATTTATTTACTTCATTTACAAAAACAGGCATCAAAAGCTGGACTTAGCCCACAAGCCACAGTTTGCCAACCTCTGTCCTAGACCAAGAACCTTAGGTTCCTAAAACCTCTTTAATTCTTGTGATACAATGAAAATCAAGTCACTATGCTACTAATACTTGTAATTTCAAGTTTCAATATTTAGAACCAGTCTTGTTTCTCTCCCTGGAATATGCAACACTGTGCTAAGTTTTTAAAACAAAAGAAGAATAGGGAAAAGGGCAGGTATAAGAAGAAAGAGATTGGTTTAGAAGAGAGCTTTAGGTGACTGGTAAGGAAAGACAGATATCTCTATTGTTTGGCAACAAAGAGATGTATACGTGGATACATTTTATTGATATGGCCACCTCATTCTCTAGTTCTGACTTAACATGGGTCAATTCATCATCACGACTCCACTTCCACTCCCTAGTCCCCAGATCAGCTGAACTTTCCAAAAGTGAATGAACAAGTTTATATTCTGCTATGATTTCATCATGTGCTGACATTTCATTTCAAAGGGATAAGTCCTCCTTACCTTGGTAAAATAATCTGTAACAATGATATTGATGACGTTAAGACTGGTCAGGTAAACAAAAAGGCAAGCCACAAAATGGGAGAAAATATTTATAATTTATATTTGACAAATGAGTTGTATTTTAAATATCAAAAGAACTCTTACACCTCAATAGTTATAAGACAAAGAACCCAAATAAAATATTTGGACACACTTCACAAAAGAAGACGTATGCACAGTCAATAAACATATCAAAAGACGCTCATCATCCTGAGTCACGAGAGAAATGCAAATGTAAGCACAATGAATTTAAACCATTACACACCCATTAGGTCTAAAGTTATAAAGGCCAACAAAAGCAAATGTTGGCAAGAATGGGAACAACTCAAACTCACTGGTGGAAAGGTAGAACTGTTTCCAAAAAGACAGTTTAGACATTTTATTCACAATAGCTAAGAACTGGAAACACAAACACCCATCAACAGAGGAATGGATAAACAACATTCAGTAAGCTCATACTCAGAATTGTAAGAACAGACCACTAATACATGCAACAACAAGATGATCTCAAAAACCATTATGCTCTGTGAAAGACTAAATACAAAAGGCAGTATATTGTATGACTGTATTTAGAAGAGGGAAAAATCACAATACCAGAAAGCAGATTAACGGTTGCCTATGGCCAGGAGGGATGGACTGCAGTGGGATACAAAGAATCTTTTGAAGCTGATGGAAATGTTCTGCATCTGGACTGCGGTATTTCACAGGTCTACACATCTGTTAAAATTCGGTGAACTGTACATGCTAAATGAATGCAATTTATTGTACCTAAATTATATATCCATAAAACTGAAGGAAAAACAGGAAAAAAAAGAACTGCCAGGTAAGAGTCTGAGTAAATGGATGGGCATGAGACAACACGTAGTCAAGTGAAATTCCCACAAGACACGAGCCAAGAGTTTTGGGAATGATATTGGTATTTGTTGTCCTGTTTTGGTGTTTCATTTAAAAAATATTACTAATCAGAAGATTATTTTGTAGAATACAAAACAAAGTTGTCCACTCCCCAGGGACAGCCACTGCCAAGAGAATTTTCTGTGTGAACAATTATTATATACATTTTGTCCCATGACAAATGGATCATTCTCCTCATACATATTGTTCTGGAATTTACCTTTTTTATTACTAACTATCCTAATTTTCCATGTCACTAACACAGATGTATCAGGTTCTGAATATTACATTTTATCGGTGTACCATAATTTCTTTAAGCAGTTCTCTAGTGATGGACACATATATTTTACAGTTTTTCAAAATTACAAACAATGCTACAATAAATATCTACATACATATGTCTCTGCATGTTTGGAAAATCTGTGGATTAAAAGATATGATTTCAAACATGGACAAAGCAGGGCAAGAATAAAGATTTAAATAAATAAATACATAGATAGATAGATAAATGAATGCAAAAGACAAAAGTACTCTTGGGTCTACAATTCTAAATTTCCTTACAAAAACGTCCTGTCATTTAGTTATCTATTTCTTTAGACCTTTCCAACACCACTACACTTTCACCAGATGATAAATAACCTCAGTCTTGTTTTTAATTTGCAATTTTAAAAATTATAAGCAATGTTGGACTTTTGGCCGATGATTGCCAGTCACTGCATTTCTTCTTTTTGAACTTCCAACTTTTCCAGTTACTGACCTTTATCTTGATTTGAAATCCTTACTGCCTTATTGTGCCAAAGACTGATGAATTACCTCTGGTATCCATGTGCTCCTTATTCCTTTCAATAACAGGACCTTCCCCTCACTGAATTTGAGCTGGACTTTTGTCCCCATAGTTAGAGACATTTCCCAGCCTCTCCTGCAGCTAGAAGTTGCCACATGACTATGTATGGCCAACAGGAGGTGGGAGAAAGTGAAAGGCACATTTTCCAAGTCACAGTCAGAAAGATAAAGTCTTGACGTCCTTGACCTTTTTACTCCCTCTCCCTTCTTGTCTGCTGGGAAATGTCAAAAACTACATCAGTCACTTTGGACCAGGCAGGGAAGCCACATATGAAAGTAAATAATCTATTTGCCAGGACTGGCCTCCATTAAATGGTTATGAGAGAAATATAACCACCTCTTTTATTTCAGCCACTGATTTGAGGGGGTCTCTCCTTCAAAGAATCTAACCTATATTCCAACTAATGCATGTATTAATCAACTTTAATTTAAAATCTTAAGAATGTTTAATGTTAGAAAGCAGATAATTTAGTCCAGTGCTTCAATGAATTGCTTACAACATATTAGCAAGAGACAAATTAAATGTCTTAACCAGTCCCTGTAAATTTTGGTAAAATTCCTAGAGCAGTTCAGGTATCCAAAACTGTTTGAAATCATATTCTACTGTAGTCTTAGAATTGTTACTGTAGTCTTTCCACAGTAACAATGACAAACTTCTGAAAATTATCCAAGGAATAAAGGTTGTAGTAGATAAAACTTATCTAGATCTATTTTTAACTTATACTATCTGTGGGGATAAAATAGACACTCCCAAATCCTATCAGATAAAGTATAAACTGCTATGAGTTTTCCATAAAGCAATTAACAGTATACATCAAGGCCCCAATAATGTATAATCCCCTTGACTGATAATTCCACTTCAACATATTTATCTTAATAATCACAGCTGTACACAAAAGCAACCATAAAGGATTTTCAGTACTGTGTTTACTACAATAGGAAATACCAGGAAACAACTTGAAGATTAACAATGGGGTTAGTTAACTGGTTAAATAAATCATATTTTATCAATACTAATAATAATGCCAATGATTATTTACATAATAAACTTACTATTGCTAAATACTGTTCTAACTGCTTTGCATACTTTAACAGATATAACCCTCATAATAAACCTACGAAATAGGCATTATTATTGTCTCCTTTTGATAAATGAGGAAACTGAGGCATAGCGAGAGAAAATAACTTGCCCGAGATTACATAGTTAGTAAGTGGTACAGCATGGACTGGAAGCCAAGAAGTCTGGCTCAAGAGTTCACTGTACTGCACTGCCTTTCATGTAGATCTCAGTGACAAAATATTATGCAGCCAATTAAAAACAAGCTAAAGCACAGTTAATAACATAGGTAAATGTTGAGACATGCTAACTGAAAAAGGCAAGATACAAACTCATACATAGCACAAAGGTCACATAATATAAGTCTAATTCTATTTTAGAAAAGTATATACATGTGTACATTTAAAAAGACTGGAAGGAGTAAATTATAGAATATTGTAAAATAGTGAATGCGTGATGAGATTACAGATGACTTAATTTTCATTATGTTTCCCAATATTTATAAATCTGTATTTCTGTTAAAAGGATGGGGAAAGCACATTCAAAATTTATCAAAAGGAAGTATAAGTAGAATATATCCCCCAAACCTCTTAATACTTCCTTCTAGATATAATGAAGCATTTTTGTTTCAATAAATATTTTACTTTCATTTACATATACTTTGTTGCCCCTCACCCCCAAAAAGAATCAAAAAATAAAATTTAGTATTTTTTGTACTCAAAAACAATAAAGGACAAGATAAAGATTGTTACAAAAAAAAATATATAACCTTTTTTGTTCAGATGGATGAAAATAATCTACCATAACATAGGGAACTGAAGTATAAACTCCAAGGTCCCTTATAGTCCTCTGATTGTAATTATAGTAACAAGGAAAAGTACTTATAGCCCAAAATGCCACAGAGTAATACACATAATCTTTTATAAACATTAAGACTAACTCTAATAAAAATCACTAAAAGTATATAAATCACCTGAGTCTGTTTTTTAAAGTAAAAATTTTAAAACCTCCAAATTATATTTCTGCTTAATAATGCACAGCTGCTATAAACTACTTAATAAGAAGGGCAACAGAGTGTTGTCAGGTTTCCTTCAAGTCTTCTCCTAGAGCTGGCTACATTTTCAGGTTAGTAAGCTCCACAGTAAAGCGTATTATCTCAAAAAATACTTCCTTTGTCAATCCTTGTGCAGTAATGAAACAAAAGAAAACCTTAGAAAAATCAATTTAAGCATCACTTTTTAAACCTGTAATATGTTAATGAAATTAAGACAGTCTTAGAGAAACACTACCCATGATATTTATGTATGTTACAGTTATGTCTTGAGAAATATAAACTCCCTCATCCTCATTTTTTGTCTGTATAATAACAACAACTTTTTAATTTTTCACATAAAGATAAAATATTAATAATTTTACACATACTTTTTCAAAACTTGCCCTCACCATTGACCACCACTAATTTCATACACAGAAAAAAACAGAGGCACATTTTCCTGCTCTGACTTTATCTACAACATTTCCTTTGAGATGTTGTGTTACACATTAAGAGTGTAACTCCCAACTATAATGGTATGTTTCATCATTGCCTCATTTTATTAGTCTTAATTTATAAGATGAAGGTAGGATTAACATAAAAACTGAAAAGTAATTGCCAAATTTTATAGAAAAAATTAGCAGATACAAAATAGAACTTTTTGTTCTACTTGTATTCAGAGTCTCTCGTGTGACTTAATCTGGGCACTAAGCCATAGCTTGTTTTATTTAATATTATGGTTTAACACAGAATAAAATCAACAGCAGATAGCAAGTCCAATAAGACTGATTGGAAGGAAATTAACCTTTAAAGTGCGGTCCTTAAAATAAAAAACAACACATTACATTGTAGGATTTAAGAAATTCTCATAGAAATTTCCTTTTCAAAGATGTTAACATCAAAACTCATCCATCATTTATGTCATTTGAACCTTTTTAAAAATAGATTTGCATGGAAATGAAAGCTATAAATAAGAAACTATCGAAGTTTTTCCTTTTAAATTATACCACTTATAATTGTTTCTAAAATTAATTATGATTAAAAATTATGCTTGCTGAATATACGATGCAAATACTTTTTCCTCTGCTGAATACACCACTAATAAAATCCTTATACTACTAACTTTAATGAATTTTTCCATGATGTCTAATGTTACCTGGTAACCCTAAAATGCTAGTTAAAACACAACAGAGAAATAAGAATTCTCAGGATTTAGTATAGGAAATGGATGTGGTTATCTATTATGGATACCACAAAATAAAGACGTAGAAAACACAGTCTAAAAAAACTATCTAGGTTTGGAATTAAACAATGTCTGGTTGAGAGTTTCCTTTAATCCAAACAGGCATAGAAATATGTACATATACAAACATTACATACACTCAAACATACTTGAGTGCATACATAAGTCTGGGTGTGTGTGTGTATATATGCATATGTGTTTTATATAAATGTCTTATGTATATGGATATACCTTCACATGTAAAAATCGGTTAAAATTTTTTAATAGAAGAAGTCAAATTTGGAAGGAAGCAAACCTATGTAAATATTCCATACTTTTAGGGAATACCGTGGCTAACTTTATCATACTTGGGTATACAGTACACACATTAATTCACACAGTTTCTTATTACTGCTAATTAAAATTACATAAATAATTAAACTACACAACAAAATATTCTAGCTTCTCTACCAATTCCTTTAAGTTCAGCTACAGTTCATTTTCAGAATCTTTTTTGCCAACTTCATGGGTATGGAATAGACATACACTTTCCACTGACTGCTTATTTTGTGCTAATTATTACTAAGCATTCAACTTGGCAGCATTCAGCTACCACAGGTCAAGAACTAGCTACCAGAAAGTAGTTAACACAAAAGGTAACATCAAAATTTCAAGAGAATCTCCTGAATATACATCACCAGATGCTAAAAGTCACCTTCAGTCAGAAGAAGCTTTTGTTTCCAGAATTGGCAAAGACAGTTCATAAATAAATATTTTCAAAAATCTGCATGTGACATTAGGAAGGGGCTTTATAATTAAAGATCACTTAGCAAATTTTTTGAGCAAACTAAGAATTTTTATAGAGGAAAATTATCTACTGTTTCATTGTATGCTTGATCCGATAAAAGTCTAAAAATCTGAAACGGATCAAAATGAAATCTTTTATTTTAGCTGACCTACACTACCATAAAACCAATGGACAACGAAATAATAATTGTAATTTTATATTAAAAGATTCACAAATCCTTTGTCCACAGGAACTTTGGGTTAACCAAAGAAAAATATTAATATAAAGTTATTACATAAGAGAATTTTATATATATATATCCAATTAACAAGGTATCACTTGCAACTAAAATAAGTAGCTAAATTAGAATCTACTTATTCTCTCTCAAGCAACCTCCTTATACATTTTCTTGCTCCTCCAAACTCAAAAGCAAAAACATTTTAAATTTAAAATTAAAATGTTTTATTGCCTTCTCATTTTATTTAGAAATCACCATACATTCTAATGTTATAAATATCTTAGATGACCATTTTCAAGTTTCTGTAAGATTTGCTAAAGATTATTTTCATCAATATGCATACATATTATTAATACTTCTCTGTAACTAAAGACTTTTACAAAATGGAAAAATAGTCAATGAATAGATAGCATATAAAGTTTTATTAAACCTAATTCGAGCACCTTACACCTCATATCTACCTACTTAAAGCACCTCATATCTACCTACTTAAAGCACTGACTGGATTATCACCTTTATAAGTGAAAAGCAGGTATAACATGGATAATAAAATCACAATGAGTAAGTGCTTTCAAATGAGTATTTCTGAATAACAAGATTTTCTTTTTCATTATATTAATATTTACTTAAATCATTATTAATTAGCACTATGAGCACAGGAAAGCTGGACTATATAGAGACACACAAACCATAGTAGTATAAAATATCATCCTTAAATAACACAGAAGGCAGATATTTGAGTGGATATATATTACTGAGGTTTTAAGTGATATCACACTTGACACTATTTAATAATGTATATGTATATTTATAGAAGTATTAACAAGAAAAAGAAATAAACTTTATAAAGTTATTATTTGAGACTAATATGGAGCCATGATGTCCTCAGAATATTGCATTTTGAATTATAATATCTCCTACTACAGGTAATAGACATACTGTGAAATATAGAATACCTAAAAAATTCTTCAGTAATAGATAATTAAAAAGCATTTTTCCGTTTTTTATGGCACATTCAAAGAATTCAAAGAAATTAAAGTGTAGTCAAAATCATTTTTTAAAAATAATCAACATTTTTCCACATGGTACAAATGCCTTGTGATAACAGAATTGCCCAAATCATTTCAAGAGGACACTCAAGAACCTATTAATAATAGACATACTCAGAAAATGCAAAATAAGAGTAAAGAGAAACAGAAAAGAGCAAAAGTCAAATTTCCCTTACACAAAGGGCAAATCCTGTATAAAAAGTGCTCCTATGTATAGTTCCAGAATGAAGCTATCTCAAGAAAAAACTGCAATCATTGTTACCCGTTATCTGCTGCATTTAAGTTTTGTATCACCAAGATTACGTAAGGCCTGCATACCAAGTTCATCGTGCAAACTGCTACCGCCTACAGCAGATGCATTGTCATGTGATGCTTCTAAGTGGACACTCCCATTTCTCACCAGCAAGGAGGCACTAGCACTGAGCACTGCAGCCTGGGAAGGGGGGCGGGACTGGACTTTGACCTGGGCTGTGGACTGCGAGCCTTGCTGACCATCTTGAAGGCTAGGAAAAAACATGGATTGGGGAAACATTACAGGGAAGAAAAGAAAAAACAACGGCTAGAATGAAGTCAATATAGAAAACTGATTTCAAAAAGACACTTTTTCAATGTAACCTAAGAAAGAGCCAACACTTTGTAAAATATACAGATTACACTGACAGACTTAAGTTTTCTGATTTTTATAAATCTGATTCAAATCTGATGAATGTAGTAAACATTTAATGTACATGTAAACTGGTTAATCTGCAACTTTTTTCCTCCATAAGCTTACTAAATTTTAGTATAAAGAAAAAGAAAGCAGCCAAAAAGAATCATGAGTACATTCAATTTATGTGTATTGTAGCTGGTCCCCAATAGATAACCATATTTGTCAGTTAAATATGCATTTTTATTTATAGCCTTGTAATAATTCTAGAATTGTTCTTTCAACTATTCTAGGATCTCAAATTCACAATAAAACAAAATTTCTATGCATTTGAAAACCAAAGAATCTTTACCAAATGCAACCAAATTCTGAATCAAAAGAAAATCACAAACTTGTATAAGAAAACCAGAATAACTGACTCAACCAAGTGAAATACAAATGGCCATGGGATGTTGACAGAAGTAGAATTAAAATAAAGTGTTATCTCTAAAAAGTCTACATATTTACGAAATAAGGCCACATGCTTCACGTACAAAGTGTTAATTAAAAATTATGTTCCCTTAACAAATTTTATTTCCTTTTCCAATCCATATTGTAGTCTCATTAACAAGGATCCCATCATTGCTGGGAGACTCAAGAGGCTGAGGTGGGAGGATCACTGGAGCCCAGGCATACCAGACCAACCTGGGCTACATAGCCAGACCCCATCTCACAGGAGGAAAAAAAAAGTATCCATCATTGTAGAAAATCTTAAAAATGATTCAGAAACCAAGAATTTCTCAAAGGATATTATAGTCTTTTTTAAATTTGACAAAAATTTTAAATAGTATTTTATCATAAATTTACTTATTAAAAATTTTTATAAAATTATCTAAATTTTCTAAATAATTAACAAACTATTATTAATGCATTTTATATTTTCATACACTTAAGATACTGTGGATTTTAATGTTCTTAGTATCATATTTAGACAAATTTAAACTGACAAAACTCATGAAATCATTTTGAGTATAATGATTATATGTCATCCTCTAGATGATATTCACTACAACTCTGCATTCTGTCAATTTAAGTTTACTTTGAACAATCGCAGAGCCCGTAACTAAACTTATTAGACCTCTAGAACAAAAGAAGAATGCTACTGAGAATGGCCTTATTCAGTTACTTTATCATTTTTCGTAAGTATCAAGTTCTCTCTAACCCTTTGAATTCAATGTAATAGCTTCTCTGGTAAATATAAAACAAGCTCATCTGCTGCAGACTAACCATGAAATAAAAGGCCAAGTAGAAAATGCTTATGTATTGCTTAAGCCTATGATTATGGCAATAGAATATACTCTGGAACTACACTGTCCAGTATAGTAGCCTGTGACTACTTAAATTAATATTTTAGTTCCTCAGTCATTTTAAATGCTCAGTAATCACAAAACACAGCTAGTGGCTACCACAGCTACTAGCTACCAAAGTGGGCAACAGCCAGTAGTTAGTGTCGACCATACTAGACAGGGCAGATTATAGAATATTTCCATCATCCCAGAAGATTCTATTAACCAGAACTACCTGGAACATTCATTTTTCAGGCTTCTTTTAGAGCCAATGAAAAGTATACCTTCCAAGCAGAGCATAACAATGGACATAACATATGAAAAAACCAAGTCTGGAAAATACTGACTTTTCAATCCTTACTCGCATTATTTTTTTGAGCCTTGACTATGAAAGTACTTTCTTAATAATTTCTTCAGACTAGAATCTTTGTACAATAGATATAAATCAAGAGATGATTTGGGGGTAAGTTTTTACTTTCCCTACACGTACGGTTAATCTGTTACTCTTCCTCAGAATCTATCTAAACTTATTCACACAAATCTTATCAAAATAAACAAATTTCACAAGGGAGAAAACAGTGAGGAAAAAATGTTTAAGCAGTTCAAGTATTGTGTCCCTTGTGCCTTCAGATTCAGAAGACAGTGGAATTTTATAGACTATGCACTCAACAGATTTTTCTATCAATTTTTTCACTTAAAATCCTAAGCAAAAGAGCTATACAGCAGTTAGAAATATTTTGATGTGAACATATTTGAGAATACACTAATCTTCAACACATAGATGCACAATGTACATCCAAGTATACAAAAAGGTTTTAAAAACATTAGGCAATCCAGGAAAATCAATTACAGAATAAAGAAATAAAGGAAATTAGCCAAAATCTATGTGATTATAAACATCAAGTTTTTGAACATCAAAAGCTAGTAATAAAATATTTATGTTCCTTGAATTCCTATTTTCTTTTTATTTTATGAAGGTAAAATATACATATGTAATTTACCATCTTTACCATTTTTAAGTGTACAGATCAGTGGTAATAAATACATTTATATTCTTTTTTTCCCCTTCTTGTGCCTGAATTCCTATTTTCAAATCCTTTAACAAAAACAAAAAAGCCTTCAATTTGTATAAATTATTAGAATACATTTTCCTGGGGGGCTGTACTTCATCTTTAACTAATAATTGGCATGAATTAATCTTTTTTTACATTCACAGTTATATGTCATAAATACCAGTTTGAGAAAAGGTAGCAACTATTTTATAATACTGCAAAGGGAAAGGCAGAAATTTAGGTCTTTAACCATCAGCTATCACTAACATACAAACTTAACTATTTAACATTTTCTAATTGAAATGACAGAAGAAAGTGGCCTTCATCTTTCCTTCCTGTATTCCACTTAATTGGTCCATGATACATTCTGCCTTACCCTGCTAGCTATCTTTGTATGGGTCTCCTCAACTAAAATGTACACTGTAGGAGTGTATCATTCCTATGACTCTCCAGATTCCAGAGAAAATACACAAGAATATTTTAAACACAGTACAACACACAACAAATAGCTGGTGGATTCATTTCTGAGCACGATAAAATGATCCCTATGAATTCCTAATCATGGACTCTCAGTTATTACTATGACCTTATTTTATTAGAGATCTTTCAATCTTACTTATTTTTCCCGTCATCTTATATTTTTAAAAATAAGTCTAAGAATACATTAAAGCTTTTTTTCCCTTCCCCAAAATGCACTGATGATTTCTTTCCATTACAGTCCATTAACTAGAATTCAAAAAGATATCACATTTAGTTTGATAAATGTAAAACAAACTCTTAATATCTGTATCATACAACTTTAAAATATTTGTCTTTTTTAGCCCCAATAACTGAGAAGAATTAGCAAGGGTCTATAAAACCTACCTATAAAGCTAAATTTAAAAAAAAAAAACAAAAAAAATCTGAAACTGTATTCTCTTATAAGCATTATAAAATACATGCAATTTCTCTTTGTGAGGAAATTGATAATTCACTCCCAATCCTTGGGGACAAATATTTTAATAAGTTGTTTTTTTTAAACTGTTCGTTAAAGTTTAAAATAAGTTAGCACTTATTGTAGTTAGCACTAGATTGTGCTAGTATTTATATAGTAATTGTAATGAAAGTATTGCCACATCTATACCATTTCTTTTTGACAAAAATGACCATAGCACTCCACATTTATTTAAAGATGAGATTATTATTCTGTACCTCGCACTGAGAATTGCTTCTTGGTCTCTTGGCTAAAACCAAGTGTGACTCACAGGGAGGAATAATATCAATATACTTTACCTGAATATTTTCACAATTATTAAAAAATGACTGTAATAAATTGGTATTTCTCTCTAATTGCTCATAGCTAAATTTTATTTTACTTCACCCATGATGAGGACAGCTGATTTAGGACATATGCAACATCTGTACTAGAAATAATCCTGGAACATCAACAAAAACGACATGCTGACTACTGGAAGACTACTTTCCAAAAATTCTAAAGTGAGCACTTTAGAAATAGGTTTTACACTATATCCTTGTTTAAACGGTGATAAATTTAAAACCCCAGAAAAACACGGGAAAATTATATGTAATTGCCTGGAGTTGGAACACAGCTCTTTAATATTCTACCAGATAGAGAAGAAAACTAATTTGTCTACAATTCTTTGGTGAGTGGAATCCACCGGGCTCATTTGTGGCAAAGAATAAAAGGATTTTTAAAGATCAAAAAGAGAAGGTTTAAAAAAAAAGTTTAAGAAATAACAACATAAAATGAGTAAGAAAGCAAAGTCATCTATAGCAAGTATTATTCAAAGGGGGAAAAAAAGAGGTTAGAAATATAATAGAAAAAGTAAAATAAAATGCTGAGCTCTTTCTGCTTGTTGGGACTATGCCCCAAATCCATCAGCAGAAAGAAAAATTACCTCAGGTGGAAAAGGGCAGGAGGTTGAAAGGAAAAAGAGAGGGGCTCACAAAAAGCAAAGGTGCTCAGAAAAGGTTTCCAGAACCAAATGTCTCTTTTAAATTGGTGTCCTCTTATTGTTATATTTTAAATATTGGTTTGATTAATCCATATTACTTTTAAAGAATTATGTATTATTGTAGGATTAATTAGGTGCATGACCTATGAAAGATGAAGTCCCTGACTGTAATGTAAAATCCAGGAAAATAAGTCTTAAATCTCAGGGGAATATAAAATAAAGTAGTATTTTCAAGAAAGATTTCTGTTACTTTCAAGAACAAGGTTTTAACAAGGGAAGAGGTTTACCTCTTTCAACCTATCATGCACTCACTAATAATTATTTCATCAAATGCTCTTCCGTTTGAATTTAAAATTAAAATGTAGAAGGAAAATAATCTATATAATGTGCTCTGGGGCATAGATTCAAAATAGAAGTTAATAAAAGTATATGGTATAAGATATGTACTATTTAAGCTAGCACATATAAAGTATTTATGTCCATATTTGTATTTTTAAATTATGTACAAGTCTTCTGAATAGAGTTTTACATTTCCAATTCAAGGCATGGGCTCATTAGATTTGATACAATTAAGAATAAAACAGTTACTAGAATTTTAATGGAAAATTATCCCCAATGTTATGAATGGATGCTTTCTTAGGATTATTGGAAAATGTAAAAATGTTTTTGTTTAATACACTATAGTGGTTGAGAAAATCAACAAAAATGTACATACAAATATATATATCCAATCGACCATACTTTACATAAACTAAATATTTTAGTTCTGTGTCATTTACTAGGTCCTGGTTATTATGAAATAAAAGACACCAAGTTTTAAGCAATATAAAATAAAATATATCATAGTGAGATAAAATAATCAAACTAGCTTATCAAGTAGAAGTCAGTTATCTGTTATTCCTCAACAAGCTCACCATTTGGTTTTGTATTTGTTCATACTAAATACTGTCTAGATGCTAGAAAAAGATGTTGCATTAATGTTATTGACGTGGAGTCAGAAAAAAAGAAAAGCTGATTTAAGGTCTACTATTTACATTTCTATAACTGCCCTAAAGTGATTTTGCAATTTATAATTGGCTAAACCAATCTGATCATTTTGTTTAAATAGTGCAATATAAGGCATGCATAATGTCATAGGCTCATGGTCACATGCAGAGAAAACCTAAAGAGGCTTAAATGTATAGGAGAGAAACAGAAAGGAAAAGGAAAGACTCTTCAAATGCTTTCTTGGGACTGATAGAAAAGGTTAGAAGATCTGTTACACGCATGCTAAACTTGGTGGAATTTCAAAATATCATACCTTAGGGGTGATCCGATGAGCAATGTAGGAGGGGTAGGGTTACTCCCTGCATTGTGCCGGCGCCGTACTGCCTGGCGCCTAAATGTGCTGCGTTCACGGCGAAATGACACCACCTCCTCGCTGGCCTGTGCTGCTGCATCAAGACAGACTTAGGTCAAATAGGAGCCTAGGTCAGATGTAAATAGCAGCTGAGCCTGTCTTTCCCTTGACTTCCCACCCTCATGGGTAAAGAAAACTTGTCTAATTACTCCAAATTGTTTTCATATGTACACTGTCAGCCTATCATATTAAGTAATACACAAAGGTATGTGTCATTTATTTGAAGATAACCGTTTCTTTAAAAATAATGTTTTTGATCTACTATCTAGCCTCACCATCTTCTCTTCAATTTCCTATTTTTAAGATCTCTGTTGCTTTAAATTTTTTCCTGAAAGTCTCATTTATTTTTGTCCCATATACCTCTATTCCCCCTTTAATTAAGTCAGCCTTAAAAGTACAGCATTTGCTAGTTTCTACTAATGGGAATGGGGCACGAGTTTCTTACTCTCACGAGGATAGTAAAAGCAGCAAAAAGAGCACTTCATTGTTGATACCAAGGAGTAAGGCAGTAAATTTATCTCACAATAACCTGCGCCATAACTTTGGCAGCATTAAAGGAAACCTCTGACTGCAAGGTTGCATGACTAGTTGCTAAATGTTCAACACAGCATGAATGTATCTTAACTGTAGGGTTCTTCACTACCATCAAACTTTATTCAACTTGATGCACTGGGCCCTGGTCCTCTTAACATCAGGAAGCAAATTATCAGCAAAATGGCAAATGACAAGTATATAAACTCAGCTTAATCTAGAAGCAATAAAGTACAAACTAAAACCAAGCATACAATGAGAAAATCACAACAATGGCTTTAGTAGAACTATGTAGATTTTTTAAAACCATATATATTGGTTGATTTGGGTTTTTAAAACAAAACATAAAAGATTTTCATCCATTTCAATGTGTAACAATTGTTTCCTAGTGTGACCTAAGTATTTTGGGAATCATTTTGATTTTCAGAAAGGGTATTTTGTTGGCAAATAAGAATAAAGACAAAACAAATTAGTACAGAAACATTCTTTCCAAACATGAAAGTTCCTTTATATATGAAAAGGCTGTTACTTACTAAAGCTCTTGCATACAAAATTTTTGTATATGGCTTATGAAGTAAATGATGCTGACTGAATCTGGTCATCTAGAACTGTGCTGTCCAATAATGGTAGCCATTAGCCATACGTGGCTATTTAAACTTAAAATTAAATAAAATATAAAATTCTGTTCCTCGGATTCTTGGACCCATACTTGAAATGCTCATTAGCTACATGTAGCAGGTGGCTGCCATTATTGGACACTGCAGATATGAAACATTTCCATCATCACAGAAAGTTGTATTGGACAGTGCTGATCTAAAACGTCAAGGCTGCCTTTTTGTTACCACATCTACAAGGCACACTACATACTTTGCCAATTCCTGACAACCACGACCTCAACGAAATGAAAATGCAACCATCATTGTCACAGAGGAGAAAACACTTATCGAGCAAGGCAGTCATTGGCTGAAGAATGAAACAAAACAGAGAAGAAAACAAGCCAGTTGAGGAAAGAAACGAAAAATTAGATGAGTAATTGGTATACCTGTTAACAGTTCTTAGACATCAGCAAGGTTAAATCAGGTTACGGATTTTAAGTCACCATTTAAAAACTCAATTCAAGACTTATTTTGTGAAATACTATATTGAAGATTTCCATTCTGTAGTTCTTATAAAATATTATTATTTTAAACCATTATTTAATAAACTATTGTGCTGAATGTACAGGCCAATCCAACTTCACTTAAAAACTTTCAAACATTCTCTCTAGTTGTGGATTTTCTGTTTCAACCAAAACAGCAGAGTAAAATTTACCCAGACATAATTTATAGAAGATAATTTAGTCCATAAAATGCACTAAAATTATTTGGAAGGATGTAGAAAAGAGCAGTATATGATCACTGAATACTGAGAATAGGAAGAAGAGAAATAGAAGATAGTTTTCTTTACTGTCTTCCTCCTACTTGAGAAATGTGTCCATTTTTAGTCAAAATGTTCTTTGGCCTCTTCAGAAAACAATTTTTTGGCTAAAAATATACCAATTATACTTTGTTATCTGCAAAATAGCTACATATTACATTACTTAATAGTCTCAGAAACATATCAAGATGAAAGTCTAGGCATCCATTGAACAATGTATTACAGTAGAGTTATGATTACTGCTGGTTAGCCTTTGTAATAGGGTATAAATACCTACTGTTAAAAGAGTTTTAAAATGTTTACAGGGCAATTGATTTAGGATCACACATTCAATTGAAAATGCTATGCTATAATTTATGGCCACAGTAAAAAAGATTAAGCCGTGCCCCACTGGGAATGTGCTACTTATACAGAACATCTCTATTTGGAATAGGGACCAGTGGGGGTCCAATTCTACTAGAGTTAACAGTAGGGGGCAAAGTGTCTTTAAAGCTTAAAATAATTTAGTATAAGCATATACAGTCACATGAGTTATAGCCATATTTGATGAAAATTCACTTTCACAATCCAAATGTAATAAACTCTGTTTGAACCACTTAACTTTACAGGAGAAAGAAAAAGTATTTTAACTAAGGAACTGGTGAGGAGGGAGAAAATACTTTTAAAACTGGTTGCCTAAAATTCAGTATCTTCTGGGAAAGAAGAATGAAATTAACTACTTCAATAGCAAGAGTACAAAATGCAAATAGTGAAAAATTAGTACCCTAGGTATAATTAAATTTTATGCATGCATAAAGGAGAAAAAATCAGAAACATTCACGTAATTCAAAAACCATGAATGACAAGACAGTTATTGAATACTACTGAGAATATACAGAGAGTTGTATGTTTTTAATGTTTTTGTATTTTTTTCAAAATTTCAACAGTTTATCATTTGTGTTTAAAAAAAGACTTCAAAAGACCAAATTCACAATCGTAATAAGTTTAAGAGGGACTTTCAGATAATACAACTTTTTATTTTTGGTATAGTGATGCAACCATTCACTTAAGTTTAAGCACTCACTGTGTGCCTAAGTGCAATTCATGGACAATGCACAAACGTCCTCAAATATTTTAGACAGCTGTGGTCCAGTCTATTCCTGAAGATCACAAAGACAGTAACATCCACAATACACATGTCCCACCTCAGGAATTACTTCCTGAGTTAAGGAAAAGTCTAAGCATTCTATACTGAATTATTTCAGTGCAACTACTTATTTTTATATAGGGGCATCAAAACAACAGACTGTCAGTTAGTTTTACTCTGTGAATGAAAACAGACAAAGTATTAAAGGTACTAATATAGTTCTAGAATGGCTGGAATGCATAAAAGAGCAAAATTTGGTGAGTTACGAGGTAAGGGTTGTCCAAACTCTATTTCAAAAAGTAGAAAACTGTGAGCATAAATACAACAGATAAAGATGCCACTTCAAAATTACTGTCAATCATACAGCTGACTGATAAGTGAAAGGATGCATCTATAATGAGTTACTTTCTAGTTGTGAGGTACTGACTGCTTTGGCCTCTTACAATAGACCAATTGCAATTAAATAAATTGATAAAAATTTAGGCAGAGGAAACTACTCAAGAAAACTGCTCTTTTTGGTAAGAAATGTTTATTGTTGGGGGGGGAAAGGAGTAAATCTGGGAAGACCATGAAAATAAAAATGTGTTTGGTACCCCAAAAACATCAGGAAAAAATGCTACTAGGGAATTAAATTTTTAAGAAAGGCAACAAAAGTATGAACTAAATAAGTGTATATACATCTCATAAAAATAAAAGACATCTGCAAACATTCTGAAATACACAAATATTCTTCAGAGTAAAAACTATTTTACCTAAAATTACTATGTAAAAAATGAACATTCCAATAATTTTGCAAAAAAAAATTCTAAAAGAAATATTTTAGTCTAGGCATGAAATCTACTTTAAAACAGCTTTTGTCTTCCTTAGTTTCTGTGTCAGCCAAGAATAATGCTAACATTAACATGCTAAGATTTTTGTTCTAATGAAAAAACAAATGCTTATGTCAGTTACTGAGAGGCTAAAAGAACAATGAGAACCTACTGCACAACTTCTAAGTATCGATTCTGAATCAAAATAATTTCCATCTGTGAAAACATTTTAAAGGACTACTCTACTTCTTGACAAGCCAACAAATAATGGCAAACAACAAAATTATTAGTTGTGTTTTGAGTTAAAGAGAATTTGCATATCCTTACTGATATTTTCCATAAACGCAGCAGCCAAACAAATATGAGACGTTTCAAGAAATTAGATGATATTCTGGAGTCAAAATTCATACAAAACAATTCCTAAAAGATAAAGTTTAAGGATTACTTACTTTCATGGGTGGTTACTAATCTTTTTTAATCCTTTGTGAACAGGATGAAAAATATCAACCCTCTCCCAGAAAACTGCATTCCGATACAATTTTGCATATATTTTCAGGAGATTCACCTAATAAGGGGTCATTAGTGAAGAATATATATATTTAAAAGTGACATATTGAAAAAAGGAAATGTCCTTACAAATAATTAAGGGGCATCAGCGTCTTAGTTTACATAATGAATCTACAATTTATAAAGAATTTTCACACTTCCAAGCTCATTAGGTTTAAGCTCGTTAGCGTCTGATAGTTAACTGTGAGACAGGCCTAGACAGTTTTTATTCCTGTTTTACAATTGAGGAAACTAAGGCACAGATTTAATGCCAGAATATTCAGTCAGTAATTAGAGGTGGTATCAAAATGTAACTGTTTGATTCCTTAGCCAGAACTTCACTGGCTGTTATAAAAAGAAATTCTACAATGTTTTCTCCACCTGACAAAATCAGGCGCAGGCTGTTTTGAGGACTTCTATATATAATTACAATATAAAATATAATATATATAATTCTATATATAAACAGCAAATATGCTTCACCAATAAAACACTTTTCTTTTTTTTTCCTTGATAATTTTGTAAGGGAAGATAATTTTTCCAAGCGTATTTTACTGTATTTAATGAGCATTCTTCTATGCAGTTGTATATGTCTAAGCCTTCTTCACAGTATAGCCAGAACATAATCTTTCAATGAATCAAGGTCAGCCACACATACAATTATTACAGCATTATACCATAATACAGTAAATTATGATACTGTCATGTCCTCAAACACTATTAAAATAAAAAAGATAGTTTGCAGCCGGGCGCGGTGGCTCACGCCTGTAATCCTAGCACTCTGGGAGGTTGCGGTGGGCGGATCGCTCAAGGTCAGGAGTTCGAAACCAGCCTGAGCAAGAGTGAGACCCCATCTCTACTATAAATAGAAAGAAAGAAATTAATTGGCCAAGTAAAGATATATATAGAAAAAATGAGCCGGGCATGGTGGTGCATGCCTGTAGTCCCAGCTACTCGGGAGGCTGAGGCAGGAGGATTGCTTGAGCCCAGGACTTTGAGGTTGCCATGAGCTAAGCTGACGCCACGGCACTCACTCTAGCCCGGGCAACAGAGTGAGACTCTGTCTCAAAAAAAAAAAAAAAAAAATCCGTAATGTCTTTCTTGACCTGAATAGTATTTATTTATGCTCTCTCATTTTTCTTGACCTAGCTTGCCAAAGATTAGTAGTCTTTTCAAAGAGCTATCTTTTGGCTTTGTTGAAGTTCTTGGGGGGGGGGGGCGGGTTGTGTGTGTGTGTATACGTGTTTTCTCTTTTATTTTTAAATTTTGCTTTTATCATTGTTATCACCTTTCTGTCTCTAATACAAGTCTAATTAAGTTGTCTGGCAAAACTGGACTAAGGAAAATGATCTAAAGCCAGTTTTCTATGCCAACCAAACTAATCTGCACCTAAATATTAGTTACATACAGAAAATTGTATTCTCTAAACATAGCTGTGATAGTAGTTACATTATTTGGTATTTTCTGAGATCCTTCCTGTTAACCTCTCTAAGAGTCTAGGACTTTCTATTGCAAGAGCTAGAACTCTTAACTCACACTAGATTAAGCAAAAAAAGGGCACGCAATGTAAAGTTTGTGTGGTCGAGAAGTCAGGTGTGGCTGGGATGTCAGCCACGCTTTCTTCTCAGTCTGCTTCATCCTCAGGTAGCCTTTCCTAGTGGAGTGGCACAATGGCCACAAGCCAGGCTTGTATCTTGTAAGCCCAGCAACCTCAGGGAAAAAGAATCCAGCCCCAAGGGCTCCAGCATAAGTTCAAGGGCTGACCCTTTCAGCCTGTGTCCACCCCCACAACCAGTCACTGTGGGCGGGGAGCATCAACCTGTCAACTCCAGTCACCCTGCATGGCTAAGAATGGGGGAGAGGTGGTTCCCCAGTGAATGAGTCCCTGAGTGTGTGAAAGAGAGAATAAAGTGAGGCGTAGCGGGTCAATGAAGAGAGTAGTGTTAATAGAAAAGGGAGATGCTGGCCAGGCAAGAACATCTACTGTCCCCCGGGTCTTAGTCAATTTTGAATTGGCTCAACAAAAGAGCAAAGCTCGGTTGTTCCATCAAGAGGTTCAGGAAAAGCTAATGGGAGTAGATATTAAAAGATTATAGGAAGGGAAACCGGGCAGAGGGGAAATCACAGTGATAACTTCCTCTCTACCTGGAGTGGTTCCGTCATCCACTTGGTAGCACTGTAGGAGCACTTCCATGCTCTACCTTATGTTTCTGCCCACTGAAATTTCACCTTTAAAGAGATATCTTTTTCATTACCATACTGTACATCCAAGATTCCCAGAGCTGACTATAGCCACTAGTCATTTGTAACTATTTACATTTAAATATAAATTGGGCCAGCACAGTGGTTTACACCTATAATCCTAGCACTTTGGGAGGCCAAGGCAGGAGGATCACTTGAGCCCAGGAGTTTGAGGTTGCAGTGAGCTATGATGACACCACTACACACTAGCCAGGGCAACAGAGTGAGATCCTGTCTCAAAAATAAATAAATATAAATATAAGTTAATTCAAATTAAATGTAATGATTCAGTTTCTCATTTATACTAACCACATGTCAAGTGCTCAGTGTGCACATGTGACTACCATATTGGACAGCTCAGAGATGGAGCATTTGTATCATCACAAAGTTCTGTTGAACAGCACTGGCCTAGAACAGTAAGGTGTTACCAGCAATTTGTTGTTATTAGGTGTATTCTAGTGATACTTACTTTAAAGGGAATTGGATAAGAAATTTTGATAATGACAGAGGAAATGAGAGAAGTTGCCTGGGACTATCCTATGACCCTATTTTCACTTCTATAAAAGATTTCAGCTCCCTTCAGACTTTCCTCTGGATCTCCAGAGGGGACGGTCTCTGCTATCACAGAGCTAGAATCCCTGGTGATCTCTTCAAACCAAACCCAGAAGGGCAGGCAAGGACTGTATGCCCAGGAGCCACCCTCCGAGAACAGTGGTGCTTGGGAAAAAGGGGCATGAGAGGGAATTGGTGTCTGAGCCCTTGAGGAATGTGTTACCCAGGGAAGTCAATGCTCACTGACATCAGGTATTATAAATTTCCACCCCTTGTCATACACTTGATCATCTTTCCATGTTACTTAACTCTCAAACTCATTTTTTTCCTTTTTCTTTTTCTCTGCAGACCTATCCCTCTTTGTTCTGTTGTTGTGATAAATGGCCAACTTGATAAAGTTGAAGGAAGAAAATTTTTTCTTTCCTGTAATGTTCGAAGTGCTGATGAGAAGACCCTGTACTCCGAGGCAACAGGTAAGAAGCTGCTACTATCTCTTTTGGGGGGCTGTGTTGGGTTGGGGTTTTCGTTTGTTTGCTTTTTGGTTTGGGTTTTGAGGGGGGGTTTGTTTAGTTTGGTTTTTTGCTTTGGTTTTATAACCCACACACACACAGAAATTCTTTTGTTTTTGGTTTTTTGGTTTTTTGGTTTTTTTTTTTTGAGACAAGGTCTTGCTCTGTCACCCAGGCTAGAGTGCCGTGGCGTCAGCCTAGCTCACTGCAACCTCAAACTCCTGGGCTCAAGTGATCCTCCTGCCTCAGCCTCCCGAGTAGCTGGGACTACAGGCATGTGCCACCACGCCCGGCTAATTTTTCCTATTTTATGTAGAGACGGGGCTCTCATTCTTGCTCAGGCTGGTCTTGAACTCCTGGCCTCAAGCGATCCTCCTCCCTCAGCCTCCCAGAGTGCTAGGATTATAGGCATGAGCCACTGTGCCCAACTTCAGAAATTCTTAATTCTCTTTCATGCAAAGAACAGGTTAGAGGTATTCGTATACATTGCTGGTACAGGGCTATCTGCCAATATCTATCAAAATTACAAAGTTGTGTGCCCTTTGACCCACTTCAGGGCTTTATCTCACAAGTACATTAAGGTATGCAAAATTACAATGTATTAGGTTGCTGTGGGTTGCAGTAATTGTGTTACTCATTAAACGTTATTTATAATAGCAAAAGATTGACAAAACATAGATATCCATAGGAGAAAGAACGACAGTTCATCTATAAACTATATTGTGTGTATATGCCATAAAAAATACTGTGGTGCCATAAATAAGAATAAGGAAGGTCTTTGACATGGAGCTGTCTCATTAACATATATTGAATGAAGAACACAAGATGCAGGACAACGTATGTAATATGTTATCATTAGTGTAGAAAAAGCAGAGAGGTTCTCCCCCTTCTCCCATCCAAATACTAACCAGGCCCGACCCTGCTTCGCTTTGGAGATCAGATGAGATTGGGCGCATTCAGTGGGTATGACCATAGACTCTTCCTGTTCTCTTCCTCTTTTTTTCCTCTTTCCCTTTCACCTTCCTCACCTTCCTGAATAATTTATTCCAAAAGCCATTAGGTGGAGTTGGGCTTTGTTGGCCCTAGGATAAGAGGAAGCCTCAGGAGAGGGGAGGCTGCAGTGGCCCAGTGCAGTGTTGGAGCCCGAGTGGGGTGAGGCATCTGCACAGGGAATGGCCCAGGCAGGGTGTTGGAGCCCAATCAAAGCAAGGAGGGTGTCCCATGGAGATTGGCGTGTGTATCACCCATACTGGGTGGGGTGACATCTGTAAGGGCTGGCAGCAGTGCTGGGAGCCAGGTTCCCACTGTCAGAGATGGGAGTTATAGAAAGAAAGAAAATAGAATAAACCCTATGGTGTTGGATGGGAACTTGGGACATTAGACATGTGTATTTTCCCAATTTTTTGCTCTTGCAAATAATGTTACAGTGAATAAATATGTTGTCATTTTGCACACATTTTGGCAAGTAACTCTCTAATGGTTTTAGGGGAAGTATATCTTCATAATCACCTCATAATTTTTCTTTTGGCTTAAAATTATTTAAAAATAAAAAGTAATAAATGGGAAGGAGGGGAAATACATGTATGTACTTATATGTGCATAGACTCTCTTGGGAAAGTCACACACATGATTTGTTACTTCTCAGGAGAAATATTGGTTACATCTGGGAAGGGGTCTGGGTAGGTGGGGAGGGAGAGTCCGCCATATACCCTTTGGTAGCTTTTGAAAGTGGTAATGTGAATAGATTACCAGGAGACGAGTGAGATTTTATAAGAGCTTCAAAGTTTATACATTTAAGGAAGCCCAATTTAAGAAAAAGAATGCAAAATTAGGTACAGAAGTGAAACTTCATTTAAAATAGGAAAAGAGGCCAGGTGTAGTAACTCACACCTGTAATCCTAGCACTCTGGGAGACTGAGGCGGGAGGATTGCTTGAGCTCAAGAGTTCGAGACCAGCCTGAGCAAAAGTGAGACCCCCGTGTCTACTAAAAATAGAAAAAAATCAGCCGGGCAACTAAAAATAGAAACAAAAAACTAGTCAGGCGCGGTGGCTCATACCTGTAGCCCCAGCTACTCGAGAGGCTGAAGCAGGAGGATCACTTGAGCCCAGGAGTTTGAGGTTGCAGTGACCTAAACTGGCGCCACCGCACTCTAGCCTGGGCAACAGAGTGAGACTCTGTCTCCAAAAAAAAAAGGCGTGGGGGAAGAAATCACAACATATTATTGCCGTCTTAGACATGCAGGTCCCTTCCTTCTGAGATCTCTATAGGCAATTTACCAGAAATCTCACATAGAAATTGCCTCCTGGTTGCATCCTTGAACACTACACCACTCCTAGCTCTCCCAGGGCCTTTGCAAGTGAGGAGTTGAAGCCTCACCTTCGTTAGCTTAAGATTTAGACGGGTTAGATTAGATATCCAATGGTTTTTGTTTGTTTTATCCTTTTTTATTTTAATGGACCTCAGATGCATAGGTTTGAATTAATCATAATTTCTTGAGTTAGTACCTATAATCATCACTGGTACATGAATAGTCATATTTTATTTATTCATTCACTAATATATTTATTTTTAATTTAATAATAAGCAAATATCCTGGGACCTACCATCAATAAGAACCAGAATCTTAATAATTTTTTATCCCTACTTAATTACTCTTCCCTTCTCATCCTCCTGTTTAGATGTAACTCCGATCTATTATGGTATTTTGTATTTTTCATTGCTTTGTACCTTTTTGTCTTTATTTTTATTTCGTGAAGTTTTATCAAGAGTGTATGTATACCTAAGAAATATCTCATTCAGTTGTTTATTTTTGAACTTTGTAGAAAAGAGATCATGACACATCCTTTCCTGGGACTTGATTTTTTTCACTCAGCTATATGTTACTGCAGTTCATCCACATTGATGGCTGTGTGGTTTACTCATTTTTACTGCTGTGTAACACTCCACGTGTGACTATACAACGCATTTATCTCTTCTGATGATGGGCCTCTGACTATTAGGAATGGGGCTGCCACGAACATTGTTCGTGTCTCCTGGTGGCCTGCATGGGCAAGAGCTTGGCGTGTACTTAGGAGTAGAATTTCTGGATTGTAGGGTATGTGAGTGTTCAACTTCACAGGGGAATAATGCCAGATTGCTTTCTAAAGCTGAACCAAATTACACTCCCACCAGCAATATATGAGATTCTTTTGATTCTCTAGCAACTAGTGATGTCAGAGTTTTTGATTTTCCAATTAAATGGTTATAAAATGGTATCTCAGTGTAATCTTGATTTGTATTTCCCTGATTACCCTGAGATACTCCCTGAAGAATTGACTCTCTCTTCATATATTTATGACTATATTTGTTTCTTTTTCTGTGAAATTCTGGTTTGTTCAGCTCGTTCTATTTTTTTTCGTTTTCTTCCTGATTTATAGGAGTTCCTTATGTATTTTACATTAGACTGATTCTTTTATTGGACATATAAGTCGCACATATCTCCTTCCAGTGTATATGTTGTCTTTTATTTGCTTTAAGGTATCTTTTTTATTAACAGAAGTTTTTAATGTTAATGTAGTCACATTTATTAGATTTTTCCCTTTATGGTTAATGCTTTTTGTGTCTTGTTTAAGATATTGGTTTTTCTCCCAAGTATCAGCTGTTCGCAGGAATGATGGATAAAAGGCGCAAGAGGAAGATAAGAGTTTGAGTCCACAGTCAATTTAAGAATTCCATTCCAGGCTGTAGTTTGTACTTCCTGTCTTGCTAAACCTTTCAGTTATCTGTAAAGGTGCCAGACGGCTCAGTTGTAATTTTACTTCTTTTCATTTCCCTGACTATCCCTAATGGAAGTGGTAACAGACCGTGAAATGGCCAAGTGGTGAGGACCTGGTTACCCAGGGGCAGGTGGTACAGTGTTGTGATAGTCAAAAGTTGATTCTTAATTTGGCTGAAAAGTGACAGTGGGCATATAGACTGAAGGTACAAATATAAATATAAATGCCTTGAGAGTTCCATCAGACTGAAGTCAGTTGACTTACAATCATCTTCTGTTATTTTGTTTGTTTAGGCTTATTTATACAGCTGGATCCTGTTAAAAGTCTGCTGTAAAAGAGCGGCTGGTGAATTCCACACCATTCTGCATAAGGCCGTCCCCCTCCGGAAGAAGCGGCTGTCTCCATTCCTACTCTGCTCACACACTGCTGAATCCCCCGTAGGCAGAAGCCTGCTGACCTTCCTAAGCAGTCTTCTGAATACAATTCTAGGAACTCAGTATCTACCCTCTAAACCTTTTATCACAGAAACAGTGAGAGTATCAGCAATTCTTTGAGTCTCCTTAGGATATGTATCTGGTTCTCCTGAGATTTGAATGGGCTCCTTAAAGTTGCCCAACGGTGATGTCTGTCCCACTGCAGACTGGAGAAAAAAAATTTTAATAATTTTGTTTAATTTTTTTTAAATTTCAGCATATTACAGGGGTACAAATGTTTAGGTTACATAAATTGCCTTTGCCCCACCCAAGTCAGAGCTTCAAGCATGTCCATCCCCCAGACGGTGCGCACCACCCCCGTTAGGTGTGAATCTACCCATTCCCTCCTCCCCCCTCCCTGGAGAAAAAATTTGTGTTGAAACTTTTACTGCTAACTTGGAAATGCTAGAAAACTAAACAAAGGAATAAATACATAGGTGTGTGTGCATATGCATACGCATTGTAAGTTAAAAAGCTAGCTTTGTTGTATCTAAACAAACAAATCTTTTTGGTCCGAGTAGGAGACACAACCAGTTCCTGTAGGAATGGATACCTCACATCTGTTTTCTGGGATTCTAGATGTTAAACTCCTGTACCATTTCTAACGTAGGCTGTTGCGTGTTCCCTGCAGCATAGCTGTCACTGGAAGTGGGCTGAATTAGTTCCCTAGGGCTGCTGTGACAAAGCACCACAAACTGGGTGGTTTAAACCAACATAACTCATTGTCTCACGGTTCTAGAGGCCAGCAGTCCAAAATCAAGGTGTCAGCAAAGCTGTTCTCCCTCTGAAGGTGCTAAGGAAGGAGCTGGTCCATGTCTCTCTCCTAGCTTCTAGTAGCTTCAAGCATTCCTTGGCTTGTAGCTGCATCACTCCAGCATCCATCTTCACATGTCATCCTCTCTGTGTGTCTTCACATCATCTTCCCTCTGGGCATGTCTGTCTCAGTGTCCAAATGTCCCCCTTTTATAGGGATACCGGGGTAGGGGGAGAACAAAAACTAAAGCAAGCAAGAAAGAAAATAAAGTACAGAGGACACCAGTCACATTGGGAGGGCTCACTTGAATGACCTCGTTTTAACTTGATTACCTCTGTAAAGACTGTATTTCCAAATAAGGTCACATTATATGGTACTGGAAATTAGGACTTCAACTTACCATTTTTGGGGGGGACACAGTTAAGACTAAAAATGGGCCAGGCGTGGTGGCTCACACTTGTGGTCATAGCACTCTGGGAGGCCGAGGTGGGTGGATCGTTTGAGCTCAGGAGTTTGAGACCAGCCTGAGCAAGAGTGAGACCCCATCTTTACTAAAAATAGAAAGAAAATTAGCTGGACAACTAAAAATATATAGAAAAAATTAGCCAAGCATGGTGGTGCATGCCTGTAGTCCCAGCTACTCGAGAGGCTGAGGCCGAAGGATCACTTGAGCCCAGGAGTTTGAGGTTGCTGTGAGCTAGGCTGACGCCACGGCACTCTAGCCAACAGAGCAAGACTCTGTCTCTAGGAAAAAAAAAGACTAAAAATGAACAGGGAGACTAATGTTCTGGAAAACATATTCTGCTTCCTAATGCAAGCAATAGATTATCTGGGCTTCAGTTTCTTGCCTTTCTTTGCCTTTATTGAAAGTTTAAGCTGAACTATATGAAATCACCATTTTTGAAGGTCAGAATGGTTGAATATTGACAATTCCCTATGATCTTACCTAATAACTTAGGGTAAGCCTTGTGATACCTACCCAGTCATCCTTCCATAGCCAAAAGATCAGCAGGAGCCCTCCACTGCCAGAGCCGACTGACCCTGGGATAGCCAAGCCAGAAGGACACCCAAGTCCTGGAGGCTCTGTCTCCAGTGTCAAGCTGCAGGAAAGGGACCAGTAGATGGGGAGCCCAGCAGAAGAGGGAGGGACAAGACAGAGGTGAAGCTGGTAGTTCCTTCTTCCTGGAAACAGAGCTTGGGAACGTGCCTGACAAATGGCTGAGCTCACAGCCCTGCAGTTTACACGTCTAGCAACAGCCAGCCTTTATTCCCAGTCTTCCTTCCAGCTAATCCCGAAACTGCAGACACACTGGGCTCTTATGACAACTGTTTCTCATGTGTTGAGAAATGTGAAGCTGAAGGAATGAGCCAGCACTGCTGTCTAGTTTCACTTAACACATGGAAAGAAAGTTTCAGCAGTGAAGGTCCTTTACTCTCATCATTTGGTTTATCTGACAGGCTTGCAAAACTGCCGTAGCACATCAGACCTCCACGCGAGGCAAAAGAACCTAACTAAAGAAGGTCAAATGACCAGTTTTTCTTCTTCGTATTAAGTATCCTCACCCTCCTTTCTATCCACCTATATAGTTTTAGTTCTCACACTGGTTTGAGCCGGTCCAGGGTCGTTGCAGCATGTGAGTGAGACGCTGCACGAAAGCCACTAAGGGAAAAGCCCAGGCACTGTTAACACAGGGTTTCCTCACCGCCAGTGGGAAAAAATGGTTTCCCTGCTTTATAGCAGCCTATTCGTAGGCTTCCCAAGCCCTGGCTTTCTCGCCCCCATCAGCTGTATTTTGGCAAATATGTAAAACGGCAAGAGGTGGCTGAACAGTCAGAAAGAAGGAGGGAGGTGCTGTCAGAATTGTGGCTCGTTCGTTCCCCTCCATCACTGCCTTGCTGTGTGACCTAATGGAACTATTCGTCGTTGCCTATTTCCCCCTCTACACTGCATGGCAAATAACATTTTGAATGAAGATTCCCACGCATTACCTTCTCCAGACCCTTGGCCTTCCCCCTCCTGGGGAGTTGTGAGGCCAGATTATTGTTCTACCTAATAACTGGCCATCATGGGCCCTACACAAACATTTTTCAGTGCCAAGTATACAACATTGTCTATGAAGGAGACAAGTCAATCTCTTTCAAATTTAAGTCATGGATTTTATGTCTCAAGTTTAACATATTATTTGATAGTATTCTTGGTCTGGCACTACTATGGCTAGTTTAGAATTACAGAATTGGAATTGGTTTATTCCAATTATTCTTTTTTTTTTTTTTTTTTTTTGAGACAGAGTCTTGCTTTGTTGCCCAGGCTAGAGTGCTGTGGCATCAGTTTAGCTCACAGCAACCTCAGACTCCTGGGCTCAGGCAATCCTCCTGCCTCAGCCTCCCAAGTAGCTGGGACTACAGGCATGCGCCACCATGCCGGGCTAATTTTTTTCTACATATTTTTAGTTGGCCAATTAATTTCTTTCTATTTTTAGTAGAGACAGGGTCTCGCTCTTGCTCAGGCTGGTTTCGAACTCCTGACCTTGATAGATCCACCTGCCTCGGCCTCCCAGAGTGCTAGAATTATAGGCGTGAGCCACTGCACCCGGCCCTATTTTAATATTCTTTTAATTATTATTTTGCTTCGTTCTGGGACACCATTAAGTTACTTGGAAACATTTGTATCCATCTGGGTCTTGCTTTTATGCTTTGTTAAGCAGGACCAGAACACAATTTGGCCAAGGGCTAATTTTGCCCACTCCTGAGGCAGTTCCCTTCTGAGTACTCTACTTGATGTCCTGTGAATTGGTTTGCCTGGCAGGAACGTGAACTATTACCAGAGCTTGGTGATCTCCCACGATTGTTCCCTCTGATCACCCATGTACTGGTGAGTAGCTAGCTGAGGACTCAAGGGCAATCTTTCACAGACTCCAGGTTTCTCTCGTTGTCACTCTCTCCCTTTTAGTACTCTGTCTTGTGAACTCCAGCTGCCTTGGCCTCCCTGAACTTTCCCCTGTCTCCTCAATTCATGGGGACTATTGAGCTTCATCTCATTTCCCTCAGCCTAAGCTGCACCCTGGAAACTCTCCTCAGCTAGTAACCTTGGGCATCGCTGGGCTCACTTGGTTTGTTTCCCATCTCTCAGGGATCCTATCTTGCACTGCCTGATGTCCAATGTCTGAAAACCATTGTTTATTCACATAATTTTTTAGTCATTTCAAGTAGATGGATAATTCTGGGCCTTGTTATTCTGTTTTGTTGGGAAGCAGGAGTCACTTTCTTATTATTTTTGAGCTTGGCATTGAAGGATACAAGGATATACCTCCTCAAAATATGCCTCTTTGGCATATGGATTGCTTTGAGTTAAAGGCAGTTGAGAACCAACAGATGCAGGAAAAGTCCTAACTATCTAAAAGTAGAGTATAAATTTCTCCTTTTGTAAAATAAATTTACATTTATAAAGAAAATTTCTATTCATAAATGTGTCTCTGTACTGAGAAGACAGGTACTCTGGGAGATAACCTGTATCACTTGAGAGACTCTTGTCTGCATAACAAGACAACTGTTATTTACTACGTATTTCCTCCCTCTCCCTTCCATAACTTGCCTCCCCCATCCAGAAGCTTAAAATTTCTTCTTATTCTTCCTTTTTTTTTTGTTTAGCCTAAGATGATATATGAGCCTCAATTATCTGGCTACATCCTTGAGTCTTATTTTTTGTGAAACTCCTGTGCATACTTACGTAATTAAACTTTTTTCTCTGTTAATTTGTCTTTTGTAAGCCAAATTACAAAAGACAGTGGGAGAACCCCACTGGGAGAGCCCCAGTGGGAGAACCTAGGAGGGTAGAGGGAAAAAGTTTTTTCCTCCCCTACAGCATATATAATAGGACTGCTCCATTTGAGCCTGCAAATGTGTGTGTGTGTGTGTGTGTGTTTGTGTTTGTTGATGAATGTGTGTGACAATGCAAAGAGATGGGGGAGGGTGACAGGGATTAAGTCATTTGATTCATGTAAAACATAGTCTCCAAATGCATTTTTGAATAGTTTTTTTAATGACATAAAAGTGCGTGTTCAAGTAAATGGCATATAGTACAGATAATATAAAGTGAAACCTAAGTATCCTGCCTGACTCACAACTCTATCATCCAATCCCATCTGAATCCGCAGAAAAATCACAGCTAAGAGTTTTTTTGTGTATTTTTTTTTTTAGAGATGGGGTCTTACTGTGTTGTCCAGGCTGGTCTCAAACATGGCTCAAGCAATTTTCCCACCTCGGTCTCCCAAAATGCTGGGATTACAGACATGAGCCACTGCACCCAGCTTGTTTTTATCAAATATAATTCAAGCATGGTATAGTATTTTTGACACAAATAATCATTAGAGATATAATTTAAATAATCTATAATATTGATATAACTCAAATAATCATTAGAGATATAATTTAAATTTTTAATATTCTATCATTACTTCAAGAACTAACATATTTAATAATATAATTTTTTGTTGTATCTTTTAAATTTTGTTTTGATTATGTATTTTGTGGAAAGTTGAATAAAATGAGAGCATTTTCCAAGATCGCTCTACAGTTTTCCATTAATATTTTAAAATAGTAATATCTGCTTATTTTTCAATTTTGAAAAAGAATAGAGAAATATAAAGAAGAATATAAAAATTATCTTGAATCCTACCACCCAGAGATGACTTTGACCCCTATAGCTACTTAGTGATTCTTTTACCAGTTAGATTGGCAGAAGACATCTTTACCCCTAATAAAATTATAGGGGTATGATATAAAATTATGGCATAGCACATACGGATTATCTTGGTTATATGTAATATGTACCTAATAATTTTTTTTTTTGAGACATCTTGCTGTGTCTCTTGGGCTAGAGCGCAGTAGTGTCATTATTACTCACACAACCTTAAACTCCTGGGCTCAAGTGATCCTCTTGCCTCAGCCTCCTGAGTAACGGGGATTATAGGCATATCCCATCATACCCGGCTAATTTTTCTCTCTTTATTTTTTTTTTGTAGAGATGGGGTTTCACTCTTGCTCAGGCAGGTCTCGAACTCATGACCTAAGTGATCTTCCCACCTTGGCTTCCCAAGGTGCTAGGATTACACTCGTGAGCCACTGTGCCTACCCCTAATGAACATTTGTTCTCCTTTTGTGCTCTTTCTCTCTTTCTTGTTCTCTCATTTTCACTCTCCTCATTTAATTACGGTTCTCCTGATTAGGTATATGTGATATTCTGTAAACACATATTGATGACCTAATTAAGTAAGATGGCTGATTTCATTTATTAATTTAAAATATATCTGTTGAGAAAAACATACATAGTTCCTGTACTGATGAAGTTTTTACAGTCTCAAGAGAGACTACTATTAATCAAGTAACCATGAAAATAAATATATACCCACAAACTATGATAAATACTATGAAGGAAAAGAGGTTATGGAAGAACATAATGTGGGCCTGACTAAGCTAGAGCATCTAGGAAGTTTTTCCTGGAAAAGCAATCTGTCCCACATAATTGGAAGATGGTTAGGAAGTGAAATCTTCCATATGCCCCAAAGATGAGAAGACTTAGCGTGTACTAGTAATGTCTAGCACATAACCAAGCCTGTATTTGTAGATCATAACTCTGATAAGAATTATGATAACAGGTAAAATGTATTAAGCACTTGTATGTACTAGACATTTTACATGGATTATTTTACATACCCCTTACTGCATCTTTATGAGTTATAACTGCCCCCATTTTCTACATGAAAAAATTGAGGTTTAGTTGGATTAAATGACTTGCTAGGAGTCACGAAGCAGGAGAGCGGAGATTCAATTTGAACCTAGGTTGGAACCTGGCCGCTCACTCAGTGCCATCTTGCCTCCCCTGTGAGAAGGATCCATTGGTGAGCAAGGGAGCAGAGTCCGCGAGATCAGCTGGAAAGTCAGGTGAGAAATGAAGAGGGGCTGACCTGCCCAGATCCTGCGCGGATGGAGAGACGAGGCATTGCAAAGGTGCAATGATAGGACTCAGTGATGGATCAAATGTGGGAGTGAGGGAGAGGGATTAGTCAACAGTAACTGAGTTTTCTAGCAGTTTGACTGGGAGAGGTTGGACGCACCATGAGAAATGGACGGAGATGTCAAGCTGGCAGGAGGAAACACAGATTTGGAGCTGAGTTGGAGCTGTTGACTTGAGAATCCTGCACCTACAGATGACCGTTTACAAAGGTAGTGGATAAGATTATCCAGGGAGAAAGTAACATGGAGTGAGAAAAGGGTTAAGACAACTCTTGGGGTGAGGTTGGGAGAGGTGTGTATGGGATCCTATAGTTTAGGGGAGGAAGAAGAATGAAGAGGAAGGAATCATATGGAACAGAGAGCATCTGTCAGAGGGACGCAGACCTCTGCCTCCATGACAACTTGGAATTCAGCAACACAAATTCCCTTTTATGAAAGAGTGTTCATGTCTGTAGGGTAGAGCATGATCTAATTAGGACTTTGCCTTTAGACATATGAGGTCTGTCCGGAAAGTATCCAGCCATGTACTATGAAAAACAGAGATATTTATTGAAGAAGATATGAGAAACATTGTACACAGGACAATGACACTCCAGCCCCCTTCAAAGTAGGCACCTTGGGACCTCACACAGCTCTCCCAGCATCTCTTCCACTGTTCAAAACACTCTGCAAATCCTTTGTTGGAGTCACCATCAGCTGCCTTATCATATTTTCCTGAACCTCATCGAGGGTTTGAACTCTCTTCCCTTTCAAAGGTGATTTTAGTTTTGTGAAAAGCCAAAAGTTGAAAGGCGCCAAATCTGGGCTGTAGGGGGGCTGAGTCACTTGGGTGATTTGATGTTTTGCCAAAAAACTCTGCACGAGACGACAGGCGGGCGCGTCATCGTGACAAAGCCGCCAATCACCAGTTGCCCATAGCTGCGGCCGTTTTCTTTGCATTGCATCTCTCAACCGCCAAGAACATGGAGGGAGTAGTCCTTACTGTTCGGCCTGGAGGAGGGTACTCGTGATGGACAACACCTTCCCAATCAAAAAACCCAGTTAACATGGTCTTGAGCTTGTCGCGACTTTGCCACACTTTCTTTGGGGCATGGAGAGCCAGGTGGTTCCATTGGGATGACTGGGCCTTCGTTTCCCGATCACAGCCCTAGACCCGCCATTCATCTCCGGTTGTGACCTTCTTGAGGAAATCTGATTCAGTGGTAGTGTTGAAACAAGTCGTTAGCAAATGCAGCAGGATGTTCCTTCCGCTCTGGTAGCAGAAGCCATAGAACACATTTTGCCACAACAGCTTTCATGCCAAGATCCGGTGTCAAAATCTTGGACGCAGTAGTTTTGGGAATCCCCAGATCAGCCCCTACTTCTCGCGCTGTCAGCCGCTGATCTTTGTCAATTGCAGCCCATACACGTTCAGCATTCTCAGGTGTTCTGCTTGTTGCAGGCCTTCCAAAGCATGGATCACTTTCAACAGATTCTCAACCATCTTAGAAGCGTCTGTGCCACACTTTTATTTGCACTGCGCTCATTGCATAGTCTCCCGAAAGCCTTCTGAAACATCTGAATAGTTTCTGTGGAGGAATGACTGTTCAAGCTTAACACAAAATTTGATGCAGATTCGTTGCTCCACTTGCTCAGTCATTTTGAATGCGACAACCACACAGTGAACATGCTTGCGCAGTGGCATCTAGTGCCCCACTGACTAGCACAGTGACGTCGTCACTGAGCATGCATGTGCATTCCAGTCCACTCTCCTTGGCTGCCAAGTTACATCGATGCCTCACAAACCATTCTCGTTATGTTAATAACGGCTGCATACTTTCTGGACAGATATCTACATTTTTTTTTGGACCCAGATGTTAATGAGCTCTAGTGTTTAATTTTAATCTCTTGTCCTTTAAGAATGGATATTAAAATGAAAAGATTAGAAACCAGCTGGAAAAAGTGAATCTAAAACATAAAGAAAATGTGTCATAGGAAAGACAACAATTAAGATAGTGCTTCAGAACAGAGGTTGGGGTGTGAGCCACCAGGCCCAGCCTGTTGCCCTTGGTTAAGCATTAACTCCTCTAGGAAGTCTTCTCTGATTAAAATGAAGCCATGTCATCCTCAAATGACCTTGGTACTTTGTACTTTCTTCTGAGAATTTACAAGGTGTGTATGCTCAGAGGCAGATTAATATTAACAACACCATGACCTTAATGAGGTTTAAACTTCCTGGTCCTTCACTTGCTCAGGCTTCTGTGGGTGCTGGGAATTACAGGGAGTTGAAAGGTGACCTGAGTGGGAGGAGAAGCCAGGTTGTAACCAGAATGCTTTTATGTGAAAGCATGTGATAAATTGCCTAGAGGCTCACATCTATAATCCTAGCACTTTGGGAGGCTGAGGCAGGAGGATCACTGGAGGCCAGGAGTTTGAGACTAGCCCCATCTCTACAAAAATTTTTTTTTAATTAGCTGGGCATGGCAGCACATACTTGTGGTCCCAGCTACTCAGCAGGTTGAGGCAAGAGGATCTCTTGAGCCCTTGAGTTTGAGGTTGCTGTGAGCTATGATGACACCACGGCACTCTAGCCCAGGTGACAGAGTGAGACCCTGTCTCAAAAAAATAAAAAAATAAATTGACTAAAGAGGTATCAGAAGAAAGGAACCTGAATATCTAAGCCTTTGGTAGTTTGTAGTGATTTATTTTCTTACTATGAATATTCTTTTTCAGACCTAATTTGATATTTCTAATTTTGTAACCCCAATTCCTCTTTTGCTTAAAGAGGGCTCCCAAATCCCAAATCACCACACCCAGCTAATTTTTCTGTTTTTTCTGGCGATGGGGTGGAGGGCAGGGAATCTTGCTCCTGTTCAGGCTGGTCTCGAACTCCTGGCCTCAAGAGATCCTCCCACCTCAGCCTCCCACAGCACTGGGATTATAAGCCTGAGACACTGTGCCTGGCCCTGAACTTGTTTCTTTTTTTCTTTTTTTTTTTACATGACTATGGATCAGTGAATGCCACCCTGCTGGCCATTCTCAGCAGGCTGGGGACAGACACTGAGTGAGGGCTGCAGCTCTTTCCTCCTCTGTATGATGGTATAGGGGAGGGCAAGATCACCTCTACCCCCCCCCCCTTAGCTCTACATGGTCTTTTTGGCTGGATCTAGAAACCAAATTGTCACAGACTGATTAACAAGAGAAAAGCATACAAATTTTATTCGTTTTATATATACATAGGGATACTCTCAAGGGAGTGAAATCCAGTGAAGTGGCCAGAGTAAGATACTTTTAGATTTAGACAAAGAATGATAAATTTGTGAAGAAATGACAGGACGAAGGGGATCGGCTAGGGACAGTAAATTCTAGGGGAGTCACTAGGAGATACATGGGGGGCAGTGTGAAGCTAGAGGAAGTAAGTGTTACTTCGGGACGTTTACTCATTCAGGTCCATTACAGCCCCCAGTTTCCAGTCTCTGCTATTTTCTTACAGTGGTACAGGAATGGTGCCCTCTGAGAGGGATCTTTCTGGGTTACTGCATGTAGGAAGACAGGTTAGCTAGCCCTTTCTGAATCTACAACTTTTCCAATCTTTTCAACTCAAAATAACATACCAATTCAGCATATTTTGGGATGGCATACCCTTCACTCCCTCAATAGGCAGGCTTCCAAATTTCCACTAAGGAAACAGGTCTGGGTCAAGTGTCACAGGAGACTCAAGACAGAAGAGAACAGAGCTCTGGCACCTGCCGACAAGGAGTGAGAGGAGAAAAGGAGTCCAGGTATGTACAGTCAGTGTGAGCAAGAGCAGCCTTGACCTCTGAAGCTTCTTGCTGGTACTGGTGCCTCTGCCTGTCCTGGTATCCAGGTCACATTTATGGATCCTTTCTACCTGTCTCTGGATCCAGCAGGCAGTTGGCATCTGGTATCCAGGAGGTAGCACAGTGCATCAAAAAGAGCTCTGTATCTATTCATGCGGTGCTCATTGCAGTGCAAACTGCTGCAGTCTTTCTGAAAGGCAATTTAGCCAGCTACAGTAAAAGTCTTGTAAAATTTATCCTGTATAAGAGGATTAGGTTCAGCTTTAGTAGCTAAGACCTACAATAACAATGATTTAAACAAGATGGAAGTTTATATTACTGTCTTGTAAAATTCCAAGAGTGGTCCAGAGAGTTGCTACATGTTTTAGCTCCAAGAAGGACACGGATTCCTTCCAATTCAATTATGAATCAATATGAGAGAACCACTTTCCAGGCAACAGGATGGAGTGTATCCAGTGAAGGATGAAAGTGACCAAAGAAGAAGAGAGGCAAAGGGCACGTAATACCTATCTGTAAGAAAGGGGCCTGAAAGCTGCCACGTAAGAGTTTTGCTCACATCTCATTGAGAAGACCTCAATCTTGTAGCCATTCCTGGCTGCAAGGGACACTGGGAAACGCGGTCTGTTTCTGACGGCCATATATCTGACCAAAAATTTTGGAGGAAGGGGGAAAGAATTTTGGGGGGCAATCAACATTGTTCTGTGTCTAGTGTATTTCACTTAGTAATATATCTTGGTGATGATTCAGTATCAGTGCTTAAAAAGATTCCTTACTTTCTTTTTTTTTTGACATTCAAATGAAGAAATTTTTAATTGGTGCTGATACAGTATCTTTTTAATTAAAAATGAGGCAAATCTTTTTGTGTTTTTTGAGGTTTCTTTTGAATCTGCATGCCTAGATTATCTATTTAAATAATAATTTTAAAATGTATACATAGGGACAAACCATAAAACTGCATCAACTGGATCCTAGATCCTCTTTCCCCAAGAGCAGCCCATTCTTGATTCTTCTTACTTTCATTTTTTAAGGCTGAATAACACTCCACTGTAAAGTTTCCAAATTTGCGTTACAAATAATCACTGTTAGGTTTGTTCCAGGTGGGAACCAAAAAAATATCATAACTCCTGTGAAACAAAAGCCGCTGGAGTCTGGAGAGTCCAAGGTTATAAATCTAAGTTTGACCACAGATAGCTGCAGCAAAGGCATTCCTATTCCCCCTGAGAAGGATGAAGTTTATCCCTCCCTCTCTCTCCTGATAAGGACCAAAGCTACTCCCACCCCTATCTCTGCAGATGTTACTCACTGGCCCCCCCCCACGAAACCCTCTATAAAACCCAAGGCTTTCCCCTCCCTCAGGGTGGATGCTTTTTCACCTCCACCCCATCTGCACCCAGGTGCTCAAAATAAACATTTTACTACACATGAGGCTTTGTGTCTTTCTCTCTCGGCTCCGGACCTAATAATCACCACAATGAGTCACCTTGTGCACAGGTAGGTTCACACACACACATATGAATATATTTGTAGGACAAATTACCATATATAGGGTTGCTGGGAATTTGTAATTTTTGTAGATTATTGCCAAATTGTCCTTACTAGAATTATAGCAATGAAAATCTCAATACTAATAACCCTTTCCAACATAGCACTTATCAAAGTTTTTTTTATCTTTGTCTACTATCTGATAGTTAATATTCAATTTTCAAATAAGCCAGGTGCCGTGGCCCATGCCTGTTCTTGGGAGGCTGAGATGGGAGAATCGCTTGAGGCCAAGGCTGTAGTACACTGTGATTGCACCAGTGAATAGCCACAGCACTCCAGCCTGGGCAATGCAGTAAGACCCCATCCCTATCAGGAAAAAAAAAAAAAATTAAAAATAGTACTATGATTAAAAACTTTTGAAGAGTAACAGAATATGCAACACCAAAATATGCCACTTTGGCATGAAGATTTTTTTGAGCTGAAGGCAATTAAGAAGGATAAAAGAAAGGCTCTCTACCTAAGAGCAAGACCTAAATTTGTAAAGGTGTCCCCCCACCCACCCTCCAGGACAAAAGTTAATCACTGGAGACAACTCTTGACCCTTAGCCCAGAGATGGCACCAGAAAAATCTATGTCATAAACTTTACTAACCAGCCCTTATCTTCTATTAGTTCTGCCACGTACTTCACTTTCCGTAAAGGTAAAGTTCTAAGGTTACCCTCAGAAGCTCAAAGTGATTTTCCTTTGTCTTATCACTTCTCTAAAAATCTATTGTTCTTTTCCGCCATGCTATATAAGCCCAAGTTCTAACCACACTTTTGAGTTACTCATCACTGAGAGCTGTGAATGCTCGAAGCATATGGTAATAAACTTGTTTGTATTCTTCTTGTTCATCTGTCAGTTTAATTTTATAGGGCTGCAGCCACAGAACCTAGGATGAATAGAGAGGAAAAGGAAATTTTTCCTGGTCTATGGTTTTCATGTGTATCTTTGCACCCTTCACTGCTTATCTCTAAAAGACAAGATCCTAGAGAGGAATTATCAGATCAAAAGGGGTGCAAAATTTTAAACTCTTAATCCTTGTTGCCAAACTGTTTGCCAGGAAGATATGCTAATTTTCTCATTTCCACCGAACAAAACTTGAAAAGAGATTACTCAAATAGATGTAAAGAGATAAAGTGCAGTAGGCAGGAAGATAACCTTTAACACACTGGAGTCTTTTAGATTCTCTGAATACTATTGATTTTTTTTTTAAATCAATTGGCTAACTTGGCTGAACACAAACAGTAAACACTGTTTCCCCCTGCAGTGAGTGGCAGCTTAAATTTCAGTTCAGTTCTTTGAACCTTATAGCTGGGCAGCTTGGAGTTGGCCTCACATGTGCATGGTTCAGGGGTCAGCCAGAGGTTTGGTCAAGAATTTATACCGAGAGATTGGAGTCCCTCCTTGCTACCTCTTTTCTTTCTTGGATTTCTCTTCTCAGTTTCCAGCTGCTGTGGTTGCCTTGAATTCTGTCCTTGGGATCTTTGAACAAGTAAAACTGTACGTGTTTGATCCTTAGCCTTGGTGCAAAATGGGTCTGCCCTCATTCTAAAGACCCTCACCCCCTTTAGAAGCTGCTTTTTTGGGTCTCTCTCCAGCACCTTCAGGTTGCTTATGGGTTTTTTGGGGGCAGTGGGGGTCCAGAGTTTACAGTTATTGCCTGCAGCAACGTTGGCATCTTAGGAGCTCCTTAGCCAAGACCAGAAGTATAATTTTCACCGCCTCTTATCCCCTTTTCTACATTGTTTTTCTCCTTAGCACTTATCTGTACCTTCCATACGATAATTGCTTTTTCATTCTGTTTCTCCCCTACAAGCACATAAACTTCGTGAGGGCCCTGCCTTCTGTCTGATTTGTTCATTGTTATATCCCCAATGCCCAGACGCAGCATGGCAGGGCTGATATCAGAAGTATTTAACAACCAGTAAGGCGTGGCTATCAAAACAGATGCCCAGCCAGTGAGAAACATCCCTCCACGTCAATACCAGCATAATCCATAGCAGTAATTTGAGCTGAATATCAGCCCCACAGAATAGGCGCTAAATGAATGAACTGAGTCTTTTTTTTTTTTTTTTTTTTTGAGACAAAGTCTCACTCTGTTGCCCGGGCTAGAGTGAGCACCGTGGCGTCAGCCTAGCTCACAGCAACCTCAAACTCCTGGGCTCAGGCGATCCTTCTGCCTCAGCCTCCCGAGTAGCTGGGACTACAGGCATGCGCCACCATGCCCGGCTAATTTTTTGTTTCTATATATTTTTAGTTGGCCAATTAATTTCTTTCTATTTTTAGTAGAGACAGGGGTCTCGCTCTTGCTCAGGCTGGTCTTGAACTCCTGACCTCGAGCGATCCTCCCACCTCGGCCTCCCAGAGTGCTAGGATTACAGGTGTGAGCCACCACGCCCAGCCACCTCCCACTCTTGAACTTGCAGCTTCACCCTGTCCTTGCCTTTCCCCTGCGCTGCTGTCTCGTGTCAGGAATTTACCTCTGCCCTGCCCTCCCTTGTGGGACTGTGTCTCTGTGAAAATGGGGAGGATGGTGTGCCGAGACGCTGTGTGGAACAGGTGGGCTTGGTTTGCTGGTTGACTCCATACACCTTGACCGAGACCTTCCCTGTGGAGGCCCAGCTGGGGGCTGATTGAGCGGACTCGGCCTGGCCCTGCAGCTGCTGGTCAGGTGAGGAGCCAGGTCAGCCTGGACTGCCCAGCAGGTGCCCCTGTCTGAAGAGAGGCGGCGGCTGCACCGGTCTTGGTGGGCACAGCTGAGCAAGACCTCTGGGTCTGTCCCTTCTCTGGACACGACTTTCTCACAGGCCATTTTCTGTCTTGCTCACCACCTCCTCCTGCTCCTCGGTGCTGCAGGAGTCTGAGGGGCTGCAGGCCGCCCGGTGCGGCCCCACCCCCACCTCACAGGCAGGCCATCATTGGGGGGCTACCGACGGCCAGCCCATGGTTACCCCAAGGCCTAGATCAGGAGGCCAGACCTGCTGATTCAGGTCATGTTTTTCTACTCTTAATGTCCCTTCCCTGTCACACCGTGGTCCTCGCCCACTCTGTACAATTATCCCTGCTCCTGTCTGGGCTCTCTAGATGACCCCGCCCCCACCGTACCCTTCCCCAGGCCTGGGCTGGCGCCACCATCAGCTCACTCCTGCGGCGCTCACTGCTGGCACCACTTGGCACTCGATCCCTGCCCGCCGCAAGGCCCCAGGCGGGCACTCACAAGGCCCTGAGGGGCTGTGTGGGGCTCCTGTTCCTGTGCAGGCCTCTCGGCCCACCGACCTCTCACTCTCCTCGGGGACCACCCGGCTGACCTGGGGCTCACCCTGCATGCCCCTTCCCCTCAGTCATTGGCCACCCAGGGCAGCCCCTCCGCCAGTGTCCAGGTCTGGCCTGTCCTTCTGTCCTCAGACCGTGGCCCCTCCCATCAGGTGATCTAGAGCTGTTGTCTCCCTGCCTCCTTCCATCTGTAGCCCCAGGCCAGCCCTCTCACTGGCCCCCACATTCCGCTGTCCCCAGCCTGGCCTTACTGGAGTGTCACCCGGGAGGCAGAGTCTTGCTGGTGGATCCCTGCCCAGCCCTGGCCTGGCTGCCATGCCCTCATGCTCAGCCTTGTCTAGCCTCTTGCCTGCCCTCACCCTCTGTGGGTGAGAAGGCCATGGCCACACTGGGTTACACTGCCGTCCTGCCTTTGCTCCTCAGGTCTGGGGGCCAGTCCTGGTCTCCTGTCACTTTTCTTCCTCCTCAGGGTCCCCACCAGCAGTGAGCGCTCTCCATAGCCCAGTCCTGTGGCTCCAAGCCTGCTGCCTGCTCTCAAGCAAACGCCAGCCTTGACTCGGTGTTGCCCGGGGCAGTTCTTTCCTGAGCCTCTGACTGGGGCTCCTGTCCTTCCATGAGCTGACCCGAGGCCCCCCTTCCCCATCTCCCAGCTGGCTCAGGTGTACCAGCCTCGGTCACCCCTACCAGACTGCTCGGGAGGGACGAGTACCTTTGGGCCCTCCATGCATTCAGGGTGCCCCACCCACTGTGCAGATGGATCCCCCCCCATCCAGACTCGGTCAGTGGGCACCCTGACACCTCTGCCCCACGCCCGCTGCTTGCCCTCTTGGTCCTGCTGCCTCGATGGCATGAGCAGCGCCCTTGGCATAGTGCAGCAGGCCTGGCTTCCTGGCACATACACCCTGATGCCCTTGTCCCTCTTGCCCTGGGCTGCTCTGGGTCCTTCCTGCTGGCACTGTTGGCCCTCCCTGACCCCACCTCGTCCCGGCCACTCTGCCCGCCTCCCCACCTCTCTGCCCCAGCTGCGTTCTGTTCTCTTCAGAGAGGCTGTCCTGACTCTGAGTCCACCTGTCCCACCAGTGCTGTCCCACACAGGTTTTTTACGGGCTTGCAGCATGAGGACATTGCTTGGGTTGGGGAATTGGGAGTCAGGAGGTGCAGGGTGGCAAAGATAGACGAGTGCACAGTGTCCTCAGTGTGGCCTGGCGCTGCACCCACACAGGTGGCACTCTGGGGAGACAAAGGTTAGGGGTGCCCTGGAGGCCCCCATGGCCCAGGAGGAGATGAGGCTTCACTGCCGCCGAGTCCAGGCCTCTCTCTGCACAGCCCAGAGAGACGCCACCCAGGGCGGAGCGGAGCGCATGGCTGGGAGGAGGGGCACCGAGGTGGGAGGCGGCGACGGGGGCACCCCTGGCACGGGTTTTCTCTAGGGAGGAAGTCGTTCCTCCGCTGAGTCTGTTGGGCTTGGATGCGTTTTGGCAGCCTCGGGGAGTTCCCTCGCGTTGCTCTTCTGGCCGCCTTGCAGGCAGACGCCGGGGCTCCTGGATCCCCCGCCTGCGCTGCCTCAGGGAAGCTGTAGCCCGTTTGGTGGCTGTGAGTCCTGGCAGTCGGCTCCCCGGGGCCCATGTGCACCTGCTGGGCCTGGGCTGGGAGGCTGGGAGGCAGGGCTGAGCACAAGCTCCCCCAGGAGGGCTGGTCCCACAAGAAGGGGCCAGCACAAAGCCAGGGACCTTCCCCACGTGCAGGCCTGGGGGGAGCTGCCAGGAAGGCAGAAAGCCAGAGACAGGGGTGGTGCAACCCCAGGAACCGGCAGCCTCTGTGATCCATAGGGCCTTGGGGGGCAGAGCTGCACCTCCCATGTGAGGACTTTGTGGGAGGGGATGAGGCGCCCGCCTGGGCTGAGCGCATGGCAGGGACACAGAAGCAGGTGGCCAGATCCATCCCGCCCAGCCTTGCCTGAGGTGACAGAGAGGACGAGAGAGGTCTGCTTGGCCACTGCTCTTTTGCAGGGGTAACCGCAGGTCTCCCAGCCCTCTCCCAAGCGTATGGGGGCAGAAGTGGGGGCCAAGCTCTCCTGGCTCTCCCCAGGACCCTGTTAAAGGGGAACCAGCTTTAGCTACTCTATTGCTGGGGACAGAGTGTGGCCACCCAGCACCCCGAGCACATGTGGGGCTCACTCTCCCAAGTTCATGGCTGTCCTGGTCCCAAATGTCCTCTTTGGTTAAGGCCAAACATAACAGATGTAACCTTGGCCTGACCTTTCCCAAGGTGAGGATATCCCCTGGATGTGCCTGGGGGGCCTCGGAGCTGCGGCCATGACCGGGGCCAGGCTCGGGGGTAGTGGCCGAGCGGGAAGCAGGTGGAGAGAAGACAGCCATGGAGGGTCCTCCCCAAGGGGCTTCATGGAGAGAAGGGGGTGCTGCAGGGTGAGGGAGCCCTGGGCGGGAGGAGTGGGAGCCTGAGGCTGCCAGGGACGGGGGTCTGCGGAGGGGCAGGGCAGGCCTTGCCTCCGCCCATGCAGGAAGGGACAGGAGGGGGGTCTTTGGGCAGCCAGGCTCCGGCAGGTGCCGGAGACACCTGAGAAATGGGCCCTGGCTGAGGATTTCCATGCCAGCCCTGCCAAGTAGCATCCAGTCATCCCCGCGGCGCCCCAGACGGTCCCCATGACAGGCAGGGAGCGGCGAGGTGGTCAGCTCAAGATGCCAGTCCTGTGGTGGCGTCATGGAAACGCAGAGGAGGGGGCACTGGATGAGGGTGGCCAGGCCTTGACACATGGTGCGTGGCTGGCGGCTTCCTTACTCCCTCAGAGGCTGCGTGGAGTGTGGCGTGTCTGCCCTCCGTGACAGCTCCCCACAGACTGGGGCTGGGGCCACTTTGGGACTCGCCGGGCCACCTAGTGGAGAGGCTGGGTGTTTCGTCTCTGTCCTCTGCGCGGCAACCCCGGGCGGGTGGGTTGGGGTGAGGAAGGGAGGCCTGGGTGCCCCTGGCCACTGCCCGCCGAGGCCTCTGAGGACGTCCCCTTCCTTTGAGCCTTGGCTGTGTCCTCGGGGGTGTCCCTCCGTGGCCCTGCTTACCCCCCCGACCGTCGGTTCCAGGTGGTCTTCGGGAAGAAGCTTCCTGCCTTCGCCACGATCCCCATCCACCAGCTGCAGCACGAGAAGAAGTACGACATCTACTTTGCAGACGGAAAAGTGTTTGCCTTGTACAGGTGAGAGGAATCCTCAGGCCCGGAGTCCGAGCATCCGTGTGGCCCTTTGTGGCGGGGACAGGGCACATGGCGCGCCTGATTTCAGGGCCAGGTGCCTTCCTCAGCCTCCACGGACCAGCTGTGTGACATCGCGAGTTCCTCTCCTGTGACCTGGGTGCTCACCCTGCCCTCCTGGGGTGGCAGTAGAGATGGCAAGTGCGCTCAGGGGAGGCCCTGCGGCGGGGGACAGTGTCTGCTTTCTGGGGCCCTGTGAGGGGCATGTGAGCTCCTATGAGGCTTTAGCCTGTGGTCTGAAAACCCAATAAAGAGCACAGTTGTCACGGGGGTGGTCCCCATTTTCTGGGGGCGGCTCGCTGGCTCAGGGCTAGGGGCAGAGCTTCTGATCCAGGCCCCTGTTTGGGTTCAGCCATCGTCTCCTGGGTCTCAGACTGACCTTACTCATGGCCTGCCTGGGTTACGGGCCTGAGAGCTGCTGAGTGGCCCTGCCCCACGTGGTGACACTGAACGTCCAGAGACAGTGGGTGTCTCCTGGTGTCTCCCCAGGCAGCTGCTGCAGCATGAGTGCCCACGGTGCCCCAAGCTGCCACCCTTCGGCCTCTTCGGGGACCTGGAGCAGCACATGCGGAAGCAGCACGAGCTCTTCTGCTGCCGGCTGTGCCTCCAACACCTGCAGGTGCGCCCCCGGGGACCCCAGGGAGCCCAGGCAAGCAGCGGTGCGGGGGGTGGAGCCACACAGCCGTGCGGGGCTCGTCCACGCGCTTCCCCGATCCTGGATGGCTCAGAGGGCTTCGGGCCGGTCCCCCAGTGTCATGCTGCAGATGGCCTGGGCAGGGGGAGCTTCCCGTGGCTTAGGGCCCACCAGGCTCTTGGAGCCTGGGACTCTGGGCCAGAGCTGGTGCCATCGAGGCCCTGTCCTGCTGGCTGCTCCGCGCTGGCCTGTGGGAAGAGGCGGGAGGCTGGGATGCCCGCCCTGCGCCCAGCCCCACTTACCCTGCAGATCTTCACGTATGAGCGCAAGTGGTACTCGCGCAAGGACCTGGCTCGGCATCGCATGCAGGGGGATCCCGATGACACGTCGCACCGTGGGCACCCCCTCTGCAAGTTTTGTGACGAGCGCTACCTAGACAACGACGAGCTGCTCAAGCACCTGCGCCGCGACCACTACTTCTGCCACTTCTGCGACGCAGACGGGGCCCAGGACTACTACAGGTAGGTGGCGGGCGCAGACGGGGCCAGGGCCCCGGCCAAGCAGTGGCGCTGACCGGGTTCCTGCTAACACCCTGTCCTGCGCCAGCGACTACGCATACCTGCGGGAGCACTTCCAGGAGAAGCACTTCCTATGTGAGGAGGGCCGCTGCAGCACGGAGCAGTTCACCCACGCCTTCCGCACCGAGATCGACCTCAAGGCTCACAAAACGGCCTGCCACAGCCGGAGCCGTGCCGAGGCCCGCCAGAACCGCCAGATCGACCTGCAGTTCAGCTATGCACCACGGCACTCACGCCGGAACGAGGGTGAGCAGGGTGCTCGTGGGCCCCAGCCTTGCCTGGGCACCGTGGGGGGCGGGGTCCACACGGCCGGAGCTCTCGTGGCCTCAGACTTCGGTCTGGAATCAGCTCCCCCCGGCTCAGGTGGCAGATAAAGATGGGGGGCCACCCGCGGAGCCTCCACCTCTTCACCCATCGGACGGGCCGTGAGCATCGGCACAGCAGCGAGTGTGGGGGACTCTTCGTCCCGCGGTACTCTGATCTGCTGGTCTGGGGTCCCCAGGGCTCTCCCCTGGGTCAGGAGGCTGTGACTAAGCAGCTGCTGTGACTGGGCACCCAGGTCGTAGGGGTCTGTGGCCTGTGTGGACCTTGCAAGCTATCCATGCCCATCCGCCATCAGGGGCTGGGGGAGCCTCTGCCATCCAAGCCTGAGCGTTGGCCTTGGTCACTCCTGCTGCCATCCCAGGGCCAGGAGCAGTGACAGGCTGTCTGTTGGCTGCAGGGGTTGTCGGAGGTGAGGACTACGAGGAGGTGGACAGGTATAGCCGTGCGAGCCGGGCTGGCACGCGCGGAGCCCAGCAGAGCCGCCGAGGAAGCTGGAGGTACAAGAGGTGGGAGGATTTGTGTGCTGTTAACCTTCTCCCGGCACCGCCTGGCCAGCAGTGGAGCTGGGCATTGCACGGGGCTCAGGGGACTTGGGCCAGAGCTTCTGGGGTCCTGAGTGTGGCAGCAGGATCTGCTCAGTGTCCTCTGTGGGGAGGAGTTTCTTCCTCTTTCCTCTAGTTTTAGCCACAGCCTGTGGTTTGGGGTGGGTGAAAGGGTCTGTGTCACATGTGAGGTTGGTGCAGTTGTGCTGGGAAGTGCTGGCCCAGCAGGTACATGCTAGGTCGCGGTGGGGCAGAGGCGTCGGGTCCCAGCTGTACCCCAAGCACTAGGCCCAGGGTCTGCCCATCTGAGGCTGTGGCCCTGCGCCTTGCCCATCCTGAAGGCCAGCCTCCCCACCCCAGGGAAGAAGAGGACCGAGACGTGGCAGCTGCTGTCCGGGCCTCGGTGGCCGCACATCAACAGGAGGAGACTCGCAGGAGCGAGGACCGAGAAGAGGGCAGCAGGCCCAAGAAGGAGGAGGCAGCAGCTAGGGGGCCTGAGGAGCCCCGTGGTCCCCGGCGCGTGCCCCGGGCTCAGGGTGAAGGCCCAGGTGAGCCAGCCCTGCCCAGGCCGGGGGGCAGCAAGCCAGCTCATGAGGAGCTTGGTGCCCGGGACCATCAGGGCCTGTGCTGCGTGATGGGGAGCGCCCTCATGCTGCCTGATCCCCCCGAGGGCCTGTCCCTGCCCCTGACCTGGGGTCCTTCCATTTCTCGTAGGCGCCAAGGAGACCTCAACAAACGGTCCTGTCGGCCAAGAGACCTTCCCAGTGATGGGCCAAGCGACAGGGGCTGCCACCCTGAGGTGTGGGGAGGGCTGGGCAGGGTGCGGGGCACCTGCAGGTGGCGGGTGGGCGAGTGTGGCGCAGGCTGAGGCCTGGTGAGCCGCTGACCAGCTCTCCCCTTCCTGGACTTAGTGCTCTCCCGCTGTCCACCCCCAAGCTCAAGGACGAAGACTTCCCCAGCCTCTCCGCCTCCACTTCCTCCTTCACAGCGGCAGCCCCGGGCCCTGTGGGGCTGGCGCTGGTGTACCCTGTTCCTGCCAGAGGCAGAGGCAGGAACACCTTCCAGGAGGAGGACTTTCCCGCCCTGGTGTCCTCGGCATCCAAGCCCAGCACCACCCCCACCAGCCTCATCTCTGCCTGGAACAGCAGCTGCAGCAAGAAGGTGGCGCAGCCTGCCCCAGCGGCCCAGGCTGCCGGTGGGGGCAGCCAGCCCCCCAGGAAGGCCGGGAAGGGGAGCAGGGGCAAGAGGGGCGGCCCACCCCCTGTGGAGGAGGAGGAGGGTGCGCAGCAGCTGCGGAGCACACGTTCCCCGGTCTCTGCCTCCTCCCTGTCGGGGCCGGCCTCCGCCCAGACCTCCAAGGTCAGCAGAAAGAAGAAGGTGGGCTCTGAAAAGCCCAGTGCCACATCACCACAGCCGCTGCCCCCCAGCTGCCCCGCAAAACCCCTCGGGGCTGAGCAGACCCCCGAAGCTCCCGCCAGCAGAGGCGAAGGGCCAGTTGCTGTCATCAATGGACACGCAGAGGGCCCGGCCCTGGCACGGAGTGCCCCCAAGGAACCCCCTGGGCTCCCAAGGCCCCGGGGGACCCTCCCTTGCCCCACACCCCAGGAAGACTTCCCAGCGCTCGGCGGCCCCTGCCCACCCCGGATGCCTCCTCCCCCAGGTGCGTGCACTGGGCTCAGGCTTGTTCCTCAGATGTGGGCGGGGGGTGGGGGGGTGGGGCAGCAGAGTGAGGCCAAAGTGCATGGCACAGACAGGCACGGCCACAGGCGTGAGGTGTGGAAGCCTGAGCCCTGGCTGCAGCAGCCTCTGCGAGCTGTAGTGCTTCAGGAGCAGGAACGGCCGTCCGTGACCCACATGGCCTCAGGCCCCCCTTGACTGCTCTCTGTCCGTTTCCTCTTTGTGAAACAGTTGATTGTAGCACCTCGTGGGGCTGCGGGCTTGTGAGTTAACACGGCAAGGTGTGCCATGAGGGTGGCGTGGGTGCTGGCTGGGCTGCTCTGCGGGCAAGTGTGGCCGTGGGCAGAGCCTGACAGGTGGGCTGGGCAGCCTGCGGGAAGCTTGGCCAGCGAGGGTCACATGCCCGGCCTTGTGCTACCACCCCTGCAGGCTTCAACGCTGTGGTGCTCCTGAAGGGCACACCACCCCCACCCCCGCCAGGACTGGCACCCCCCGTCAGCAAGCCACCCCCCGGCTTCTCTGGCCTCCTGCCCAGCCCCCACCCAACCTGTGTCCCCAGCCCCACCACCAGCACCACCACGAAAGCGTAAGTGCAGGTGGGCTACCTGGCCCGTGCCACTGGGGGGTGGGGGAAAGGTGCCCTCCCCTTGGGCCACCCTAAAGGCTAATGCTTCCACTGCTTCCCCTTCCTGTCCTGACCCCCAGGCCCAGGCTGCCGCCCATACAACGGGCCTACCTGGTCCCCGAGAACTTCCGGGAGAGGAACCTGCAGCTCATCCAGTCCATCAGGGACTTCCTGCAGAGTGACGAGGACCGCTTCAGCGAGTTCAAGAGCCACTCGGGGGAGTTCAGACAGGTCAGGGGCCAGGGGTGCGGGTGGCTGGCCCGTCTGTCCAGGGCCAGGCCTGGGGCGGGAGTGACTGAGTCTGGCTCTCTGCGTGGCAGGGCATGATCTCTGCTGCCCAGTACTACAAGAGTTGCCGGGACCTGCTCGGGGAGAACTTCCAGAAGATCTTTAACGAGCTGCTGGTGCTGCTGCCCGACATCGCCAAGCAGCAGGAGCTGCTGTCTGCACAAGCCGACTTCCACAGCCAGGAGAAGCCTCCCGGTGCCAAGTCCAGGAAGAATAAGAAGAGTGCGTGGCAGACCGACACCCGGCAAGCGGGCCTGGATTGCTGCGTGTGCCCCACCTGCCAGCAGGTCCTTGCTCACGGCGACGTCAGCAGCCACCAGGCGCTGCATGCTGCCCGGGACGATGACTTCCCCTCCCTGCAAGCCATTGCCAGGATCATCACGTAGCTCCCACTGGCGTGGGCAGGAGCCATCGCACCCGTGAGCATCCTTTCTCCTTCCTTCCTCCTCCTGGCTGCCAGGCGGCCAGGGAAGGCCCTGGTGAGACCGCCTGCTCATCCTCTCAGGTGGCCAGGCCCACCATGGAGTCGCCAGGAAGGTCCGCCCTGCCTGTCACGTGGAAGTTCATCCGCTGCGTCAGGAGTGGTCTTGGTTTATATCCTCCTTTTAGAAGGCGCCAGGGGAGGGAAGGGCTGGGGTGCAGAGACCTGTCCCTGCTGTCAAAGCCAGAGGTCAGGGCGGCCTGCTCTGGGCCCTCTGGAAGCTGAAGGCTGCAGCACCGGCGGCCCCAGACCCGACAGTTACGGATCCACTGGTGCTGGAGTCCGATGTCACGTGTGTTGTGTACACAGTTGGCTGTTTCGTGATTCAAGAATGTTCAGGATTAAAAGCAGACACGAAATTGTGCTACTTGAAGTTGAATCTTTTTATGAGACATGCTGAATCTGGGATCTCAAATTGCCTCTGGCCTTTTATAAGACAGTTTATCTTCAAATAAATTTATTTTGCGATACTGCACCTAGCCGGTGTCCTGAGCTTCTCTGGCCTCCCGAGTATACCCGAAGCCATATTTAGAAGTGGGCGGGGAAGGGCGTCTCTGAAACACTGTGGCAAAGTAACTTGTGCTCAGTTATTTGGATCTAGTACACTGAAACCCCACTTTCTGCTTCAAGCACAAGCAGGAAGAAGGTCCTAAACTCACAGCCACATTCAAACAAGGCAAAGAAAACGTGGATAAGAAAAAACAGATGTTTTTCTAAAATAAGCAGAAAGGGGCACCGTGGTGATGAAGGGACAAAGCCAGTGGCCTGCAGCGGGGCCGGGCCAGAGCCCATGGCTGTGTTGGCACTGCCCGCCTGAAGCCGAGGACTTGGACAGTGGCACTCAAGCGGTGTCCCCTGAGTGGTGGCTGTGCTGGGGCCCACTAGGTGATCCATCGGGCCCGGTGGAGGTAACCTGCCTTCCCTCCATACCAGGGGGCCCTCACACCGCTGCCCTTTGCGGAGGATTACGAGGTTCCTGAGCAAGACCAGCCCCACAGAAGAGTGGAGCAACCTGGGAAATTGAAAATAACTGCTCTTAAAGAAGAGGCGAGAGCCATCGTATCGCTAGGCCACACTTCAGCAGCAGCTGCTGTGACGAGGACCGCTCCAGGTTCTTCACACACGTCCCTCGTCAGTCCTCATCCCACACTGCCCTTTCACAGAACGGGAACCTGAGGCGCAGCCAGGCTGGGAGACTTGCCCACGACGACCCGGCTGGCGTGGCCGAGCCGGCCTCCAGCTCCAGTTCTCAACGGCGTCACGCCACCAGGAGGTTACAAGAAAGAACCAGTCAGGAATCTTAGAAATGGAAAGTTGAGATAAAAATCCCAATATTTGTGTTCAAAATAAACAATGCCACGTGGGGGTAGTCTCCCCAGGCTGTGACGACAGAAGACAGCGGGGAAGCCTGCAGGCTGGGGGGCTGGCCGTGGTGAATCTGGTAGAGCCCCGGGAGCAGGAGTGGGCAGGAGGGGGTGTCTGGCAAGATGGTGACTGCTGCTCCCAACACGAAGAAAGGAAAACAACAAGCACTGAGCAGGATAAAGTTTTAAAAATTCACATCTAGACACATCAGAAGTCAAAGGAATACTAAAAATCATTACCAAAAAGAAAACACAGAGAACTTACAAAGACTGCAAGTCACACTATGACTGCTCTCAGCACTGCAGGACGCCGGGACTTTTTTTTTTTGAGACTCTTCTCGCTCTGTTGCCCATGCTCAAGTGCCGTGGCGTCAGCCTAGCTCACAGCAACCTCAAACTCCTGGGCTCAAGCGATCCTCCTGCCTCAGCCTCCCAAGTAGCTGGGACCACAGGCATGCGCCACCGTGCCTGACTAATTTTTTCTATTTTTAGTTGTTTGGCTAATTTCTTTCTATTTATAGTAGAGACAGGGTCTCACTCTTGCTCAGGCTGGTCTTGAACTCCAGATCTCCAGTGATCCTCCCACCTCGGCCTCCCAGAGCGCTGGGATTACAGGTGTGAGCCACCACGCCCAGCTGATTTTACAAAAATTGCTCTAAAAAAATTTTGAAAGATAATCACAAGTCAAAATGTGCATGGGAAAGAATGAGGATGCACCTTCACAGTAAACGTAAGAAGTGTCAAAGTGAAACGTCAGAGATACCAACTGTCAAACTTAGTACTTGAGGAAATCGGACATTTCATACTTAACAGCAAAATATTTTTCCAGAGAATGGCCGCTGAGCAGATGTGCTGCCAGAGTCTCTCCTGTGTGCTCTTCTCAGAGTATGACGTGGATACTCCTCTCATCAAGTGTTGGCGTCACTGTCCCTTCCCTAGAGCCGACTTCTGTGACTTCCTTGATTAAAGAGGAAGTGACGGCAGGTGACTTCCGAGCCTGTGTCATAAAAACCTCAGGCACTTGTGCCTTGTTCCCTTGGGACACTCACTCTTGGAACCCAGCCACCTCGCTGCAGGGCAGCCAAGCAGTGCGTGGCGGGTGAGAGGAGGACCCGGCCCTGCCCGCTCCTGGCCGGGCTCCCAGCCGACAGCAGCTCCCCCTTGCCGGCGTGTCGGTGGGTCACCTTGGAAGTGGCTCTTGTCGTCTGCAGCTGACCTGCCCCAGCTGACACCACGTGAAGCAGGGAAGAAGAGCCTTCTCCAGCAGGCCCTGCCCAAACCACAGATGCGTGAGCTAAATAAAGGATTGTCATTGTTTTAAGCTACTACCTCTGGAGATGGTTTGGTACAAAATAATAGCAACCAGATCAGTTCTGATGTCCTGTTGGTTGCATTGTGATGACATCACAGTGAAGTACTCGGGGACAGAGCATCTCGTGTGATTAGTTTGTACAATGTCCCTCATACAGTTCTCTCAAATAGTTCAGGGGGTAAACAGTTTTCTGTGCTGTGTTTGTAACACTCTGTACATCTGACGTGGTTTCAAGAGGAACCAAAGAAAGAAAGAAGGAAAATCACTATGTATTGAAGTTTGCCGGATGCAGCTAAACCAGACTGGGAAATTTTTAACCTTAAATGAACATATTAGAAAAACAAAGATTGGAAGTAAGCTGAATTCTCAACTCAAGCAGCTGGACAGAGAAAAACAAAATAGCCCACAGAAAACAGGAGACACAACACAGATTTAAATGAAATAGAAAACCAACAAAAAATTGATAAAAACTAACGTCAGGAATTTTTTGTAAAAGGGACCGATACAGACGTATTAAAATCAGAACACTAAGAAAAATGCTGACAAGAAACTTGCAAACCCAGATGTCACAATTTTCTGTATATAAATGACCACAGTTGGTCCAAAAATAAATAGAAAACCCGTAGAAAACAGAGACAGAATTCCGCCTGCACCTTCCTCAACAACGAAAACAAGGAAGGTGCCAGGCCCAGACTTTTATAATTAAGTTCTACCAAACCTTTAAGAAACACAAAATCTTTATTTTTTATTTTTAGAGACTGGTCTTGTTCTGTCACCCAGGATGGAGTGCAGTGGTGCAATCACAGCTCACAGCAGCCTTGAACTCCTGGGCTAAAGCGATCCTCCTGTCTCAGCCTCCCAAGTAGCTGGGACTACAGGCATGTGCCACCATCACACCAGGTGCGGCTTTTAGGTTTTCAGAACTTCCCCTTCTGTTCAGTTGATACCGGCTACTGATGGCCGTGCGTCCTGGGAAAACTGAGAATAGGAAAGGCCGGCATCTCACATCACTCCCTTCTAAATCCTGGGAAGAAGAGCGGAGAGCAGGGGAGCACAGAGCAGTATCCTGTGGGGAAGAGGCCTCCTGGAGATGTGTCAAATGTTCCAAATCCTAAACTGAGACTTAATCTTCAAATGTGTTTCTTCTACTTGCCCAAAAATCATCTGTCCACAAGTATAAAACTATAAATAGTGTTATTTTCCTACTGTAGAATTCTCTAACGTGAAGATGTATTCTATGAAAAAGTTTAAACCAAAAGGTAAACTGGAAAAAAAATGTAAAACAAAGACACAAAAAAAGAGAAATTCTTGAAAATAAACAGAGCAAGTTTTTACCCTATGTCAAGACATATTGTTATGGCCAGGCGCAGTGGCTCACACCTATAATTCTGGCATTCTGGGAGGCCGAGGTGGGAGGATCGCTCGAGGTCAGGAGTTCGAGACCAGCCTGAGCAAGAGTGAGACCCCTTCTTTACTAAAAAAAATAGAAAGAAATTAGCTGGACAACTAAAAATCTATGTATAAGAAATTAGGCAAGCCGGGTGCAGTGGCTCACGCCTGTAATCCTGGCACTCTGGGAGGCAGAGGTGTGAGGATCACTCGAGATCTGGAGTTCAAGACTAGCCTGAGCAAGAGCGAGACCCCGTCTCTACTAAAAAAAAAAGATAGAAATTAGCTGGACAACTAAAAATATATAGAAAAAATTAGCCGGGCATGGTGGCGCATGCCTATAGTCCCAGCTACTTTGGAGGTTGAGGCAGGAGGATTGCTTGAGCCCCGGAGTTTGAGGCTGCTGTGAGCTAGGCTGACGCCATGGCACTCTAGCCCGGGCAACAGAGCTAGACTCTCCTTAAAAAAAAAAAAAAAAAACAAAAAACTTGTCAGATAAGAGCATAGGTGCCTGAGGATAAGAAAAGGTCATAGTGTCAGCTGTGTTATTAATCAAGCAAGCTAACGTCCTTTACATCTGAGGTCCCTGACCCCGGGCTGCGGACCGGTACCTGTTAGAGACCAGGCCGCGGAGCCTGGTCCGCATCTCTCCGCCGCATCTCTCCACCCCTCCCCATCTGAGCAAAAACTGTCTTCCATGAGACTTAAGAAGGCGAGGCGCAGAGTAGGAGGCGAGCGGCGGAGGAGCCAGCGAAGCTTCCCAGCCGCTCCCGTCGCTCGCATCCCCCCGGCTCCGCCTCCCGCGCTCCCCCTGCCGGTCCGTCGAAAAATAGTTTTCCCTGAAACCGGTCCCTGGTGGCGGAAAGGTCAGGGACCGCTGCTTTACATGGCACAGTGTAAGGTAACACAACAAATATTCAGTATTTTCAGTTTTTTTTAGAAATGAGGAATCCCCTATTGTTATATTAATTTGCTTATAATTGTCTGTAGTCATAAAATTTCCAAAAACAGCAATAAGAGATGTAGGATAATAGATCCCAGTAAAATTACTTTTAGGTTAGGTGAGATGCTGACTCTACACTCTACTCTCTTGGGCAGAATAGGCAGAAAGCAAATAACGTTTTATTTCATCACGTTGAAAACAGACTTATTCAAGGAACATTTTTCATCTAAGCTACCAGTTCTCTCCTCCAGTAATACATATATCTTTTAAGAATTAATTAATGTCAGTATATTTCAATATGTGGGTATTTTAAATGTGCATACATATAAATATAGTTATATTAAACATGACAAGTGAAAATATGTAAATCTTAAAACTAGAATTTAAAATATATTATCAATCATAAGAAAATAGTCTTACTATTAATACATTGATTTTAATTGCAATTTGAAAGTTATGAAGAGAAAAATATGTTTCTATAGACAAGAGAATATAAGTAACAATAATTGTGTGTTGGCCAGGGAATTCTAAAAAAATTTTAATTTCAGCATATTACGGGGGTACAAATGTTTAGGTTACGTATATTACCCTTGCCCCACCTGAGTCAAAGCTTCAAGCGTGTCCATCCCCCAGATGGTGCGCACTGCACCTATTACATGTATATATATCCACCCCTCCTCCCCCCTCCCACCTGCCTGACACTGGATGAATGTTATTACTATATATGCATTTAAGTGTTGATCAGTTAATACCAATTTGATGGTGAGTACATGTGGTGCTTTTTTTTCCACTCTTGGGATACTTCACTTAGTAGAATGGGTTCCAGCACTATCCAGGATAATACAAGAGGTGCTAGATCACCATTGTTTTTTGTGGATAAGTAGAACTCCATGGTATCCATATACCACATTTTATTAATCCACTTATGTACTGATGGGCACTTGGGTTGTTTCCACATCCTTGCAATTATGAATTGTGCTTCTATAAACATTCTAGTGCAGATGTCTTTTTTATAGAATGTCTTTTATTCTTTTGGGTAGATGCCCACTATTGGGGTTGCTGGATCAAATAGTAGTTCTACTTGTATCTCTTTGAGGTATCTCCATATTGCTTTCCACAGAGGTTGCACTAGTTCTCAGTCCCACCAGCAGTGTATGAGTGTTCATACACTCATCCACGCCAACATTTATTGTTTTGGGACTTTTTGATAAAGTCTATTCTCACCAAGGATAAGTGATATCTCATTGTGGTTTTGATTTGCATTTCGACCAGGGACTTTTGACCTCTGTTTTTAGTTAAATGAATTTCCTAAAAATGTTTCAGTTCGGTGACCCCCAATTCAGTATTAGTGCAAGTTTTAAAAACAAATTAGGGATCTTGGAATTACGTATTTACTCATGTTGAAGAACAATACAGTCACAGCTGAAATTAAAGTAAGCTTCAAAATGGGCATCACACTTTGACATACTCGAAGTTGCTGCATCTCCGAGAAGTCTCCCCAGTTGGCTGCAGCAGCTCTGAAGCTAACTGTTGGCACCTGCGTCCCAGGCCTGTACAGTAGCCACAAGAGAGGCTGGGAATGTGAGGACCTGGCCATTTTCAGTCCCAACTGGATGGGGAAATGGTTTTTGCCCCTGATCAAGACTTACAGTGTGAGGAATCCTCCAAACACTAAGGGGCTCAGATACTCAGTGGCCAAAACAAATGACAAATGTCAGCTACATGTAACAGAAAATCCAGTTATTTTCTCGTATAGCAAGCAGCTGAGAGGGAGGCAGTTCATGGCTGGGGCAGCGGGTCAGCAATGCCATCAAGTTCTGTCCGGGTAACATGCTGACCTGTTGCCTAAGGGGTCTAAGGTGGCACCCTCACCCAGGTTCAAGATATAAAGAAGGGGACAGAGCTCTGCCAACTGTGTCATCTTACCTAAAGCTTTTCTAGAAACCCTCAACAGACATCCACTTATGTCTCATTGACCAGAATTGTGTCATGAAGCCAACCTGGAAATGAGGGAAGCTGGGAAGTTATTTAGCTGAGCAGACTGTTGCCCCTTCCCCTACACAGGAATTTTGTCACAACACAAAGGAAGAAATGGAGCTAGAGTGAGCAATGAGCACTGTTTGCTTCAATTAGCACCGGGCCTGAAAGGGTGAGGATCGCCACCAACTTTCTCCCCATGTGTTTTTCTAGGGTCATGTGGTCTCCAGCAATGCCAGCCTGGCAGGGACAAGACCTCTCCATCCCTAGCATGTGTGGCGGTAGGCTGGGTTTGCTGTTGGAAGTGCCGGTCACTAGTCACCAGAAGCAGCCAGAGCAGGTTGCAGATAGTTCTGCTGAGGACCCCCCGCCCCACATTCCTCAGCCTCTGTGATGTCACACAGAGGACTTCTTTCCTTCCATCCTGGGTTGTGGCTTCCGAGGCCACCGTGGCCATGGGGCTCTGGGAGCCAGCATGGGGGAGGAAGCCTAGTGGCTCTGATCTCCCCTGGGGGCACAGGAGGACCAGCCATGCCATTGCTAAAGGATGCCATGCCCCTCATGAAAGAGCCTCAGCACCTGCCTCAGGTCCCACTTCCCTGGGTCCTCCCGAGCCTGTTTGCCGCCTTCAATGTGGTGCTGCTGGTCGTTTTCAGCGCTCTCTTCTTCGCATTCCCGTGAGTCTCCCTTGCAAGCTGTCAGGTTTCTTACAACAAGACAACAAGGGAAACAGAGGTAGCATGAGCAGGGCAGTGCAGAACAGGGAGGCAGAGGTCAGGGAAAGGGGGATGTTCTAGGCTTAGGGAACCAAATGTGCAAAGGCACAGAGGTCTAGGGTGCCTGGTACATTTGGGAAGCTGCAGGTGGCTGGTCATGCTGGTGACATTCGGTGGAGCCTCTATGTGTCTGTCTGGATATTTAGAGTGGCTTTAAGGTCTGTGAGTTCTAATTCAGGTGAGCTGGGGCCTGGGGGGAGCTTTGGGCTGCCCTAGTTCGGGACTCAGTCTCACTCTGGTCTCAGTTGCAGGTGGCTGGCTCAGAACGGAGAGTGGGTCTTTCCCATCATCACAGGCCCCCTCTTTGTCCTTACCTTCTTCAGTCTCATTTCACTCAACTTCTCAGACCCTGGCATCTTACATCAAGGTGAGGCCTCAGCCCCCTGGGAGAAAGAGGTGGCACCCTAAGGGCTGGTGCCTGCAGGGATGATTCCTAAAGTGTCCCTCCCATCTCCCTTCCTCTGGCCTCAGGACCCCTTCACCCCACGTCCTCATTGCTCTGATCCTGACACTTCATTTCCCAAGCCACCAAGGTTGTTTTCCACTTGCCTTGGAAGGAAGGGCCAGGCAGGCCAGGGTGAGAAGTCAGTGGGCTCTTCCTCCTTCCACTGCACACACAACTTACAGCACCAGTTGCTGTTTCAAAGGCCTGAGTTCTATATAAATCTCCTTTGGCTGGTAACCCACCTTCCCTTTGACTGCCAGCCTCTCTGAGCTGGGTCAGGTTGCTCAGGGGCGACAAGGACTGCTCTACCCACTTCCTCCCCACCCTTCCTTGTGCTCAGTGATGCTGTAGGGCTGCCCCAAGCAGCAGAGTGATGGAAGGGCCTCCTGCTCCTGCCCAATCTTCTTCCCGTACCAGGCTCAGCCGAGCAGGGCCCCATGATGGTGCACGTAGTGTGGGTGAACCACAGGGCCTTCCGCCTGCAGTGGTGCCAGAAGTGCTGCTTCCACCGCCCGCCCCGGACCTACCACTGCCCCTGGTGCAACATCTGTGTGGAGGTGAGTGCCCCTCTTGCTTGCCCACCTGCCACCCTTCCCCTGGCCCCTGGCTGGGACCAGGAGTCCCTTCATATGGGGACCAGGTGTGGGTGTGAAGCCATCTTCCAGGACTGGCTAACTCCCAGCCAGTCTTGGTCACTCATGCAGGTCACCACCTCTGTGCCTGCACCTGTCCTGGGAGGCTAGACTTTGCCTGCACAGGTGCTGACATGCATGGGGCATCCACATAGGTCCTGGGCCTGATCAGGCCAGGGGAAGGAAGGGCAGCCCCTGTCCCACCCCTGGGCTCACTGTCACTAGGTACCCAAGGCCCTCAGGCTGGCTGCAGGCTTGGTCTGGGAAGCTTTGCCTGTCCTTGTCTGGGCATCCAAGTCCAAGGATCTCCTGGGCTCTGAGTGCTCCTCTCTCTCGAGGGCTCAGCCTGCACAGGAGTGCAGGAGGCTGGCTAGGAAAGAGTGTTATTTTCATCCTCATCTAGCCAGGTGCAGTAGCTTGAGCCTGTAGTCCCAGCTGCTCCGGAGGCTGAGGTGGGAGGATCATTTGAATCCAGGAATTTGAGGCTGCCATGAGCTGTGATGGCACCACTGCACCCCAGCATGGATGACAGACTCTGTCTCTTAAAATAATAATAATAATAAAAATTTAAAAATAATAGTAATAAAACATCATCCTCATCTAATGGATGAAAAAGTGGAGGTCCAGAGATATTCTATGTCCTGCCCAAAGTTACACTAGGATGTGTGGAAGACCAGGGAGGCTTTGTCTCTAAAGGCAGATGACAGATGACCTTATGAGTCACAGAGCCCTAACAATGCTCTAACAATGGAAATGCCAGTGTTAGGGACTTTGGGGCTCAGTTTCTCCCTGGGGGTGGGAGCCAATGTGTGGGGCCAAGGGCAGGTGGCCTGGTTGGGAGTCAGGTAGGCCTCAAGATTCCAGGGTGATGGAGGTTGGGCTGGAAGACATGTCCTCCCTGTCGCTCAGGACTTTGACCACCATTGCAAGTGGGTTAATAACTGCATCGGTCACCGCAACTTCCGCTTCTTCATGCTGCTTGTCCTATCCTTATGCCTCTACTTGAGTGCCCTGCTGATCACCTGCTTGATCTTCCTGGTGCGCACGACCCACCTGCCCTTCTCCACAGACAAAGTCATCGCGTATCCTCACGGGCCTTCTGGTCTACGTGGGGAGAAGTGGCAAGGGGACAGGGACAGCCCGGGGGCGGGGTTGCTGAGGGCGGGGCTCATGCGGGTGGAGCTGGAGGGAGAAGTGGCTTGGGAGGCCAGCCTGGGACCTGGAGGGTGGCAGGGGTCAGGGAGATGGGCGGGGCTCGCAGGAACTGCGGGACGTTAAGAGTCTATGGGGTCACGGAGCGGAGCGGGGCGCTAAAGGTGGAATGGGGACCTGGACAGGCAGGGCGACCGCGGAGTTGGGTAAGGTTTCGTGCGGGTGGGCTGGACCACTGGTGGAGCAAGGCGAGTGGCTGGACTGGGGCTGAGGTAAGGGGCTGGGGTGGACTATTCGGTGGCGCAACTCCTTAGCCCACGCACAGCGTGACAGTGGCTGTCCCCGCCGCGGGCTTCCTGGTGCCGCTCTTCCTGCTGCTGCTGATCCAGGCCATGTCTGTGAGCGCGGCCGAGCGCTCCTGCGAAGGCAAGGTAGGCGGGGCCGAGCGCGGGCGCCACGGTACCGGGCTGTGGGAGTCACCTTGCGCCCCGTGACCTCCGCTCTTTCCGCTCTTTCTCCACTGCCCTTGGCCCTGATGGCCTGATACCCGCCCCGCCCCCCGCCCCATGATGCCTCGTTAGTCCTTCCAGACCACTAAGATGTAGCTCAAACCTCGCTCCACCTGGAGCTCGGTGGTCACTCTGCCTCCTGGGTGCAGTGCCTCGAGAGCCTACTGTGTGCTAGGTCGCGTGTGTTATTTTGAGGGATGGAATAGAAGTGAGTAAGGCTGCATCCTGCACTTTATGTTGATGAACGTGAAATCAGAGTAACACCAGTCAGATATCCACGAGCACTCTGAGAGAGGGGCTGGTCCTAAGTTTTTTTGTAGCATATACTCAGCGGAGGAATTGAGAATTCAGGGAAGATTGCATTGTACAGTAGGACTTCGTGGTTTGGGAGGGACAGAAGACAGAGGGGAGGGCATTGCAGGGGAGGGGGAGGGAGGGGAGGGTCACACCTTTGCTAAAAGGCAGGGAAACCAGAAAGTCTGTGGGATGTTGATGGGATAGTGAGGAAACAGTTCCAACTGGGGCAGAAGGTGGGATAGGCAATCAAGTTGACTGCTGGGGGTGTCCACATTTAAAAGATCCAGAAAGGCTGAGAATTTAATCTTGATACAGTGGAAACCTGGGAGCCATGGTAGGATTTTTTAAAAGTCAAGTTTAATGAGAAGTAATTTACCTACAGTCAAATTCACCCTTTTTTAGTGTACGGTTGTGAGTTTTGATAAGTGGTTACAGTTCTGCAACAACCACCATAATCAAGATTTAGAACAAGATTCTAAATCAAGAATCAAGATTTCCAACTCCCCAGGAAATTCCTCATGACTTTCTGTAGTCAATTTCTCCCCCTACCTGCAAGCCCTGGCAACTACTGATCTATTTTTTGTTCTTACAGTTTTTCCTTTTCCAGAATAAATGGAATCGTCACCTTGTGTGTCTGGCTTCTTTCACTTAGCATAATGCATTTGAGTGAGATTCATCCATGAGATTTTATTCTTCTCCAATTTTTTTAATTGTTCATATCAGTAGTTTTCTTTTTATTGCTGTATAGTATTGCATTGTATGGTTGTACCACAGATTATCCATTTACCAATTGAAGGATGTTTGTGTTGTTTCTAGTTTTTGGTGGTTATAAATAAAGTTGCTATAAACATTAATGTACAGGCATGTGAATGTAGGTTTTCATTTCTATTGAGTAAATACTTAAAGGGGACATTGCAGGGCCATATGGTAACTGTATGTACATATATAACTTTAAAAGAAATTGCCAAATTGTCTTCCAAAATAGCTGTCCCATTTTCATTCCCATCAGCAATGTGTAAGAATTCCAGTTGCTTTGCATCCTCACCAATGTTTGACACTGTGAGTTGTTTTTGTTTTTGTGCTTTTTAAAAATTTTAGCTAGTCTAATAAATGTATGGTGATATCTCATTGTGGCTTCAGTTTGTCTTTTTCTAAGGACTAATGATGCTGACTATCAGTTCATGTTCTTATTTGCTGTCTGTGTAACTTTGGTGAAGTGTCTGTTCCAATCGTTTTGCCCATTTAAAAAAATTGTATTGTTTTCTTATTATTGAGTTTTAAGAGCTCTTTATATATTCTGGATTAACATATGTGTTTTGCAGGTATTTTCTCCCATCTGTGACTTGTCATTTCTTTTTCTTCACAGTGCATTCCACAAAGCAAAAGTCTTTTAATTTTGATGAAGTACAATTCTTTTTCTTTTATGGATCATGCTTTTGGTGTCGTAATTGAGAATTCTTTGCCTAATCCAAGGTCATGAAGATTCACTCGTGTGTTTTTCTCTAGAAATTTTTTAGTTTTAGATTTTACATTTAGGTCTGTGATTCATTTGGAGTTAAATTTTGTACGTGGTATGCAGTATGAGGTAAGATTTATTTTTTTGCATTAGGGCTGTTCCAGAACCATTTGTTGGAAGGCAATCCTTCTTCCACTGAGTTGCCTTTGCACATTTGTCAAAAATCAATCAAACATATATATGTGGATGTGTTTCTGGACTCTATTTCTTGATTAATATCATACTGTCTTAATTGATATTGCTTTTATAGTAAGTCTTTTTTCTTTTTCTTTTTTTTGTACAATTTCTGGGGTACATGTGAAATTTTGTTACATGTATATGACGTGTAGTGATCAAGTCAGGGTATTTAGGGTGTCTATCACTGACTACAATATATTTTTGTTATCTGTAGTCACCCTACCCTGCTATCAAACACTGAATTTATTCCTTCTATCTAACTGTATATTTGTCCCCTTTAGCCCACTTCTTTTCATCCTCCTCCCTGCCCCCACCCCACTCACCCTTCCCAGTCTCTGTTCTCTGTCTTTCCACTCTCTACCTCCATGGGATCAGATTTTTTAGCTCCCACATATACGTGAGAACATGTCATATTTGTCTTCTTGTGCCTGGCTTATTTCACTTATGATAATGACCTCCAGGCCAGGTGTGGTGGCTGATGCCTCCCAGCACTTTGAGAGGCTGAGGTGGGAGGGTCATCTGAGGCCAGAAGTTTGAAACAAGCCTAGGCAACATAGTGAAACCCCCTACTCCATAGATCATTAAAAAAATTAGCTGGGCGTGGTGGTGTGTGCCTATAGTCCTAGCTACTCAGGAGGCTGAGATGGGAAGGTTACTCAATCACTTGAGCCCAAGATTTTGAGGTTACCATGAGCTATGATTGTGCCACTGTACTTCAGCCTGGGTGACAGAGCAAGACCCTGTCTCTGAAAAAAAAAAAGAGAGAGAGAATGACCTCTAGTTCCATCCATGTTGCTGCAAATTACATGATTTCATTCTTTTTTATGGCTGAATAGTATTTCATTATGTATATATACCACATTTTCTTTATCCATTGATGGGCACTTAGGTTGATTCCATAACATTGTTATTGTGAATAGTGCTGCAATAAACATTCAAGTGCAGGTATCCCTTTGATATTGATTACTTTCCTTTGGGTAGATACTCAGTAGTGGGATTGCTGGATTGAATGGTAATTCTATTTTTAGTTTTTTGAGAAATCTCTGTACTGTTTTCCATAGTGGCTGTACTAGTTTACATTCCCAGCAACAGTGTATAGGAGTTCCCTTTTCTTGAGGGAACTCTTGAGTGGCTCACACCTGTAATCCCAGCACTTTGGGAGGCTGAGTGCTGGGAGGCAGGAGGATCACTTGAGGCCAGGAGTTGGGAGGCCAGCCTGGGCAACATAGTGAGACTGCTATCTCTACAAACAAATGAAAAAATTAGCCAGCTTACCAGACAATTGATATACATGAAAAAAATTAGCCAGGCATGGTGGCATATGCCTGTAGCCCTAGCTACTCAGGAGGCTGAGGCCAGAGGATTGCTTGAGTCTAGGAGTTCAAGGTTTCAGTGAGGCTATGATCACACTATTGCACTCCAGCCAGGGGACAGAGTGAGACCCTGTCTCTAAAAAAAAAGAGTTCCCTTTTCTCCATATCCTTGCCAATATCTGTTTTTGTTGTTGTTGCTGTTGTTTGTGCTATTAACAAACTGTTGCTATTGTTTGTTCTGACTAGGATAAGATGATATCTCATAGTGGTTTTTTTTTATAGTGGTTTTGATTTTCATTTCTCTGATAGTTAGTGATGTTAAGCACTTTTTCATATACCTGTTGGCCATTTGTATGTCTTCTTTCGAGAAATGTTTATTCATGTCTCTTGCTCACTTTTTAATTGGATTATTTATTTTTTCCTGTTGAGTTGTTTGAGTTCCTTGTATGTTTTGGATATGAATTCCCTGTTGGATGAATAGTTTGCAAATATTTTCTCCTATTCAATAGGCTGTCTCTTCACCCTATTGATTATTTCTTTTGCTGTGCAGAAGCTTTTTAGATTAATTAAGTCCCATTTGTCTACTTTTGTTTTTGTTGCCAATACTTTTTAGGTCTTAGGCATAAATTCTTTGCCTAGACCAATGCTCAGGAGAGTTTTTCCTAGATTTTAGTCTCGTATTTCTATATGTTTGGGTTTTACATTTAAGTCTTTAAGCTATTTTGAGTTGATTTTTTGTATATGGTGAGAGATGGGGTCTAGTTTCATTTTCTGCATGTGGCTAACCAGTTTCCCCAACACCATTTATTGAAGAGGGTGTCCTTTCCCCAGTGTAAATTCTTGTCGGCTTTGTCAAAGATCTGTTGGCTGTAGATATGTGGCTTTATTTCTGGATTCTCTATTCTGTTCCATTGGTCTATGTGTCTATTTTTATACTAATACCATGATGTTTTGGTTACTATAATCTTGTAATATAATAAGTCTTGAAATCAGGTCGTGCGAGTTCTCTAACTTTGTTCTTCTTTTTCAAAGTTCTTTTTTTTTTTTTTTTTTTGAGACAGAGTCTCACTCTGTTGTCCAGACTGTAGAGTGCCGTGGCATCAGCCTAGCTCACAGCAACCTCAAACTCCTGGGCTCAAGCAATACTTCTGCCTCAGCCTCCCGAGTACCTGGGAATACAGGAATGCGTCACCATGCCCGGCTAATTTTTTCTATATATTTTTAGCTGGCCAATTAATTTCTTTTGGTTTTTAGTAGAGACGGGGTCTTGCTTTTGCTCAAGCTGATTTCGAACTCCTGAGCTCAAACGATCCGCCCGCCTCGGCCTCCCAGACTGCTAGGATTACAGGCGTGAGCCACCGCGCCTGGCTAAGAACAGAATTTTGAAGGAATGGAAAATGTGTCAGAGAAGAAGGATGGAGAGATGCAAAAAGGAGTTGTACACGCAACGGGTACATCAGAGGGAAGCATTGGCAAAAGGGCTACAGGTGTCTGAGACTCACCTGAGGGCACTGAAACCTCAGGGGTCTGGGGACAGAGCCAAAACTTCGGGTCATGAGGGGTTAAAGACAAGCTTTCCAAGGGGCCCTTATCAGGGCTGTGGTGGCCTCGGCACAGCTGCTGTGGTCAAAATGGAGCCCAGAGTGACAGTTCTTGCTGGTCTCTGTTCTGTTTGCTATAACTGATCTACGACGTTTTGGGAAAATACAGTTCTCTTGTGGCTGCCACCGCTCAGGTATAGCCAGAGACCTTCATGGAGACTGGCTTCTTTCCGAAAACCAGCAGACAGGTGGGGTCTTGCATGCAGAGTTAACCAGAATAACGCCTTGGCTTGCTGAGGCCAGGAACCACTCCGAGAGGCATTTGGGAGCTGCTGGACATGCGTACTGGGAAAATACAGTGCATGTGACACAGATCATAGCAGCACTTCAAATCCCTTCTCTGAAAAGCTCAAGGCTTCAGTTTCAGGACCACCTGTCGGTCAGACCTTTCTGATTCTGAGGACCAAATGAAGGGAATAAAAAGATCATTCGAGACAATTGTGTTCTCATTTTGGTAAAAAAAAAAAAAAAAAAGATGAGCTCTCCCTGTAGTACATTCTGCTGAGGTTTAGGACAGCGGGTTTTATCCATATGTGAACCTGTGGTTGATTATGAATTTTCACACTTGATTGTACCCAGTAGCACAAGCTCTCAGGTCGTCTTGGTCATCTCCACCCACAACATTAACCATTCACAAGAGCAGCGGCCAGATCTCCTATAGGTGCCTGTTGCTGGTTACTGGGGCTGAAGCAATCAAAGCTGTGGAGCCTGGTGGGTGCAGATACCCCCAGCTGCGAGGCTGTGGGTACAGACAGAACGGTGCCATATAAAACAGGAAGAACCTGGCTATGGAGCCTGGCCATGCTCCAGGCCAGCGGCAGGCAAACCCTCCCTAAAAGGCAGAG
>CAUYRT010062368.1:0-12671 GCA_963574885.1 Lepilemur ruficaudatus | reverse complement strand
AAAGGAGATGAGATATAGTTTTCTAGGGTTAATCTAGGAGACAGAGGGAAGAGATGACCAGATCTGAGGAGAATCAATCATCTCTTTGAGAAACAGAAGGAATTTTCCCACTTTGTTCTAAAGCAAGTTAAGTCTTACTTCTTCCAACAGTTTAGCAAGGCAAAATGTTACAGTTCTGGTAATTCCACATTCACTCAAAGTTCATTTTATTTTATTTTTTTTTTATTTTTTGAGACAGAGTCTCACTCTGTTGCCTGGGCTAGAGTGCCGTGGCATCATACTAGCTCACAGCAACCTCAAACTCCTGGGCTCAAGTGATCCTTCTGCCTCAGCCTCCCGAGTAGCTGGGACTACAGGCATGCGCCACCATGCCCGGCTCATTTTTTACATATATATATTTTTTTTAGTTGGCCAATTATTTTCTTTCTATTTATAGTAGAGACGGGGTCTCGCTCTTGCTCAGGCTGGTCTCGAACTCCTGACCTTGAGCTATCCACCCAGAGTGCTAGGATTGTAGGCGTGAGCCACCACGCCCGGCTAAAGGCTACATTTGATCCTGGTGTAATACACAACAGTATATAAAAACCAGAACTTTTAAGAGAAAGGCATTCGGCTGGAAGCCCAGTTCTTTCCCTTACAAACTGTATAAAATTTAGCAAGTTAATTTCTCTGAAACTGTTTGTTCAACTTTATAATGGGATAATAATCCCTAAAATTAAATGTGATAATATACATAAGCCCTCTGTATAGTGACTAACACATAGCATCAACGTCACCATTCCTAAAACAGCATTTGCTAACTTTTTAGTCCCACTCCTTTACACTTAAAAATTAACAAAGACCCTCCCCCCAAAAGCTTTTGTTTATATGAGCTATATATATAAAAAATTAGAAATAAAAACTGAGAAAATTTTAAATGTTTCTATTATTTCATTTTAAAACAATAAAATACATGTTAACATTTTTTTTGTGAAAAATAACTTATTTTCCAAAAAAATTAAGAGAGGTATTATTTATAGTTTTGTAAATCTCTTTAATATCTGACTTAACAGAAGACAAATTCTTATCTGCTTCTATATTCAATCTGTTGTGATACATTGTTTTAGTTGATGTATATAAAGAAAATCAAGCCTCACACAGACCTAGTAGTTGGAAAAAGGGAGAGTATTTTAATCTTTTCAAATAATTGTGGATATTCTTTGACACTACACTAAAATTCAACAAATTTTCATTTCTTAAAGATGAGTTGTAATGCAGAATCTGAAACGATATGAACTTTTCATACTTTGTTACACTAAAATCCAATTGTTTGTCTTGCACTTTGAATGAATCTTTATCCATGCATAGTTTCCTAATATTATTCATTTGCCAACTGGAAGATACTGGTTCACTGAGTTATATAGACTTTCAAATGTTGGCATATTACATATAAAAGTATCTTTAAAAAAAAATATATTCTTCAATATCTCCAATTTCACCCAAAAAAAAATCTTTACGCTTTGGGAAGCTGTATAAAGCTCAAGGTGACAGATACAAAACAGATACAAGTTTTCTAAATTTCTAATTTTAAATTTTGCTCAAATGCTTCAATTTTATCAGTGGTAACAAATACTGTCACTTGGTTTCCTTGTTTTAGAGAAAGAATTCACCATATTCCCAAGTCTGAATAACCATAATTTGTTAGTTATTCCTTCAATGTTTCATGAAAATGTTTCATGAAAATCAGCTGGTTTAGCCTACAGGTCAAAACAATAACATAAGTGCCTTTCCACAAGATAACTGTTATATTTCATATGCAGAAGTGATTCGTGAATACTTTCCATTTTGTCATGCATAGTATTTTTTAAAATGTGTGCTCCAGGGTCAAAATTTAATAAAATTAATAATTTGTATTGCTTCTTTAAGGATGTTCAAGCTTAATTGGCTTTTTTTTTAATTGCAAGTGTGTGGCAGTATTAAAGAATACAATGACAACTTGACCAGTTTAGCATAAATGCCTTGATTCCTGCTAAAAGCAACAGCAGTTTTAGCCACCATTGGCTTTACAACAAATAGCACAAATGTCAACACGGTGCAATGAGCAAATAACATATGTAGCACGATTATAAAAGTAGTTCTGACCTTGCAGGCCACTGAAAGGTCTCGGGGTTGCCCTACCCACCCGCAGATACCACTGACTTAAGTGCTTCCTATATATCAACCTTGTGGTTCCAGACTCTACTTAAAACTTAAATTAGGTATTCACATTAGCATTTTACCTCTTTACAAAACTACGTTCTTCTCTTTGAAACTCCGAAATCAGAAAAATTTCTGTCCCAATGATCTGGCTGCTGCCAAGTTTTATATGTTATTCTTCTAGTCAAAATAATGCCTGAGTCCTGAGCCGGGCACGGTGGCTCATGCCTATAATCCTAGCACTCTGGGAGGCCGAGGCGGGTGGATTGCTCAAGGGCAGGAGTTCGAGGCCAGCCTGAGCGAGAGCAAGACCCCATCTCTACTAATAATAGAAAGAAAGTAATTGGCCAACTAAATATATATATAGAAAATATTAGCCTGGCATGGTGGCACATGCCTGTAGTCCCAGCTAACTTGGGAGGCAGAGGCAGAAGGATTGCTTCAGCCCAGGAGTTTGAGGTTGCTGTGAGCTAGGCTAATGCCACGGCACTCTAGCCCAGGCAACAAAGTGAGACTCTGTCTAAAAAAAATAATAATAATAATGCCTGAGTCCTAACACCTCATAGAATTGTTCTTTTTTCAATACACTCATCTTTCAACTCTCAGTTTTACAAATAGAATGTCAATGACCCCATCAAAGTGGGTTTTATCCCTCTTTTTGATTCCCACAAAATGGAGAGATTCTCATCTTCCAGGCCCGACTCAGGAGCTGGCAGGGCTTCCCAGCAGGCTTGGCAAAGTGTTCTCCCCTCTCTGGTCCCTTGAAAGCAGTTATGGCTTAAAATAGTTTGGCTTAAACACTTCAGACACATTTATTAATAAGTATAAATAAATATTCTCCACACTTTGGGAAACATTTTACTTCAGAATAAAAAATCTCTCTTAAGTTTCTAAAAGGAAAAACTGGGGGCTGGGGAGAAGACATTATCAAGGTCACACAAGTGAATTCTCCAAGGAACTGAGTAAAAAGACTTTAGCATTCCTTGTTTTCAGTCTCAAGCGTAATGCATTAAAAACAATTGTAAAATGGAAGTCCCACAGAACTGTATTTTACTGAAAAGACAGACTTAATTTCAGAAAATACGTAAAGAACCAATTCTTAGTGTTCAGTGAGTGCTCTGGACAGTACTAAAACCACCTCTCAGTGAAAATGGAAAGCTGACTAATTTGTGCAGTAAAAATACACAAAGGCAACACAGGATCTTGACACAAGGCAGGAACCTACAGAAAGATGTACACAAAACAACAGATGCTGAAGGCAACAGCGTGCTTGTTCGCTATGAATGAAGAGTGATTAGTGAATTTTAAAAATACGTTTCCTTCCCCTGATCCAGCATTAGTCAGTCCTACCTCCACCTGACCTAAAGAAGGGACAATAAGGATTATAGGCTTGAACAGAATGTCAACACAGATGAAAGAGCCTGTTCTATAATGCAGTTTGTGACTTCATATCCAAAAGCGCATAGATCTCATCACCATTCCTCATTGTCGCTTTGGTTTTAGGGTTTCAGATGAACCTAATGGTTAACATTCCTACAGTACTGTGTTAGCTAGAATTTCCTAGTGGCAGAATTTAGTTTAATAGCTTCAGAAATTAACATGGTCCTGTATTTCATAGAGTCATTAAATATAAGAAGGATTCACTGAAATATTGAGTTAAACTTTCTTATACTTTAGGGGAAAGTTTACCTATGGTGATCATGATTTAGAGTATTCAGAAAGTTCTTGCAAATGTCAACAGTGGTCTATTGTCTCTTCTTTTGGATGCAGAGAAGAAAATAAGCTGAACCTTTGATGACATCTTCCTCCTTGCCTTTTCCACCATAGGATGTGGGACTCTCCTGAGGAGATTATCTTTCTTTTTTTTTAAGTTTCTTCCAGACTAAATTGTAATTCAATGAAACGGTGCCAAGAATTAAGAATAAGACAAGCCCATTCAAAAGAGTAACTCTTTTTTAGAATTTGTCACAATCTGGGAAAAGCACACATAGTCTTAGATTGCAGAAAATATGTCTAGACCTTAAGAGAAAAACCAAACATCTAAGATAGCAAGTCAACTAGTGTTTTAACTAATTTATCCAATCTTGGCATTGGTAGCAGGAATATATATATGTATAACAGGCCTGAGTAAGAGTTAAGAAAACAGCGCCCCCGAAAGCTCTGTATATAACCAGGGGAAATAGCACATAGTGTGGCTGTAGAAACCTTGAGCTGCCAAAGCAGGACAGGCAAACTTTGCAAATTTATGTCAAAAATTCTGAAGTGGGGAAAAAAATAAACTCCTAGAATATTTCTAGGCCTTAGCGTCGCTGCACAGTTTTTTGCTCTTCAAAAAGTCAACTAGTAACCATGAACATACTTCTACCAAGAGGCAGTGGCTTCTGCAGAGGGGTAAAGATATACAAGGTCATATTTCTTTTCTTCCAATCCCTCCCTCCTTGCTTTTTGTCACCCAGCCTCTGAGGACATTATGACTTAATGGAAAGATGGCTTTGGGGCTCAATATGTACAAATTTTTTTGTTCTATTCTTTCGAGAAATGTTGACAAAGACAGAGAGGGCAACCAGGAAAGAAGGCGGAAAATGACAGTATGTGTAAGTAAACACAGCACAGATGGGCCTAGTGCTGGAAGAGGAGATGCAGGGATGCCCCTGATCTGTCCTGGCATGTGAGCATGACTGGAAAACTGGGCCTTCTCAGTGCAAGAAAACAAAATTGGCCTTCACCCAAACTTTCTCTCAGCTGTTGCTCTTCCTTACAACACCGTGAAAGGAATAGCTATTGCAGTTTGTTTTTGTCCTTCTAGACTAAAGAAACACATTAGTGGTTATCATGAAGACAGGCATACAAAGTCCCCAGGGTACCTACTGCTAAAAATGAGATATGTACTCCGTGACCTAATCACATCCAACTAATATCAATGAGAAAATGGTTCTGTTCTTGTCTGAGGCTCCAGTGGGCAGGATTATAGAGAAGCTCTAATAAAATAAGAATTGCTGCATGTACCTGCAACATAGGGGGCCCACACTAAAGCATTACAGTGACACCTATTATTTTATTCTTTTGGCATCCTGATTATCAAGAGTAAAAAACATAAAAAGCACTCTCCAGCTTTCCATTAACGTACTCTAATTTGATTTCTTGGTGAATAAAGGCCTTCAAAGGAATTCCCATGCTAATCAGCGAATGAGTTAATGGAGCTTTCTTTTATAACAAATGGTATTTCAAAGTACCTGTAAGTGTGGCCAGGATGCCTCAAGGGTAGGTTCATCTTCTTCTGGATCAAATTCATTGCTGTCACTAGGAGGGAGAGTTCTGAATATATTGCAAGATACCTAAAAATAAAGAAGCAGCAGAGTTAGCTGGAAGCATCTTCTGGACAGCTTTACATAAGGTCCTAGGGAGCCAGCCGAAAGGAACCCAGGTCACTGCACGAGGAGCACCACCAAAGTGGAATCACATTCTACAAAGAGGATCGCATTCTACAGGCCTTGAGGCCAGGATCACCTCTAGGCAATGCTGGAAAGTAGCAAAGCAGCACTTCCTACCCTCTTGAACACTATTTCTTGTCCTTATTTGGCCCTTTCCACCCTAAATCCCCATGATTTTATACCTTCCATCAAAGCCTGCTCTTGGTTATTTACCAGCCAACCATGCTTCTAATCAACCAATTTACACTAAGATATAAATAACTCCTAATGGGCTTCATGTCCTTCCCTTCTCGGGCTTATTCACAATTTGTAGATTTATAGTTGAACTAATAGTGAAATTTCAGACATTCACAAAAATGAATCAGAAAAGACATTTCAGAACCTTTCTAATACCCTTAAAAATATTTCTTATCTGTCCTCAACAATTTGGTTTACAAAACAGCAACAATGCCCAGGGTAAGATATATTTGTGATATAAACCTTTATAAACTGGGCATTCTTTTACCATAGGCAATATCCAAATTAAACGCTGGTTGTTCAGAGAATGGTCATAAATTGATAATTATTGAAACTAGGTGATAAGGAGATGAGGATTCATTACATTATCTACCATTTCTGTATATATGACAAGACTTTTATAGTAAAACACTTATTTTCAAAATGCTGTTGGTACTATTCTCAGGATTCCTTTTCAATTTGTTTCTTGCCCTACTTACTAACCTGTTTTCTCCTAATGACCCAAACATATCCTCAGGTCAGAAGAATAAAACAGGGAGGAGCAGGAAGGAAATATGTAGAGAAGGTAAGAAGGGAAAAAAAAGGAGATACTGCACTAGAAGCCTTTGCTGGACTTTCTATGTAATACAGAAAATACTGCACTATAATATGCTCCTCTAAAAGAGGAAAGAAGAAAGGCTTTGGGGACCCCATGTAATCTAAATGTGTTTATTCATTCAAAATATATTTATTAAGTGTCTATTCTATGTACATACTGTTGAAAACACTGAGAAAACAGTAGCGAACAAATCAGATAAAAATTCATGCCCTCATGGAGCTTATATTCTAGTGAAAGCCATTATTTCCATTTCCCTAGCTATGGAAAGTGAGCTCAGATGTGTAAACTATGGAAAGGAGATTCAATTTTAAGTGCAATGGGAAGCCATTAGTGGATCTTAAACAGGGAAGTCACGTGACCTGATTTTTGCTTTAAAAAAAATCACTTTGGCAGCTATATACAGAATAGACAGGAAGGGGACAAGTTAGAAGGCTGTGAGTGTGGCAAGGGATGATGTTGGCTTCGACTAGGATGGTGGTAGAGAAGATAGACAGGAATAATCAATTCAAAATATATTATGGAGGTAGTGCTTGCTGCTGGCTTGGATATATGGCGTGAAGGAAAGGAAAGAATCAAGGACAAGTCATAGATCTGAGGCCATTTACTGAGTATGGAGATTACAGAGAAAGGGAAAAGGTTTCTTTGCTCACTTGTTTTGGTGGAGAGATCCAGAGATCTAGCTAGAGATGTGTTAAAGGAGCAGTATCTAGGAAGTAATCAGACATACAAATCTAGACCTCTGAGCTACACAGGTCATACCTGGAGACATATAAGGACTCATCGGCATATAGATGATGCTTAAAGCCATGGGACTAATGGATCACCTTGGAAAGAAGTAAATATTAATAGAAAGAACAGACACCTTGGGCACCCAACATTTAGAAATTAGGTAGAAGGAGAGCCAAGAAGAGCAAATGAAAAGGAGCAGGGGGCAGAAGAAAAGAACTTGAGTTTATCTCAGGAATTAAGAGGGGAAGAGTGTTTTAAAAAGGAAGAAGAGGTCAAGAGCAACAAATGAAGATGAGCACAGAACAGTATCTATTAGATTGGGCAGCCTTACGAAGTGTGTACTATATTAGTATTCCCAATTTGCCATTGAGGAAACAGAAGCACAGATGTTAAGTTCCAAAGTTAGTTAGTAACCAGCAGAGTTAACAACTGGAACCCTGGCTGTCAGGATCTCCATAGGGTTCTAGAAGAGTAGGTAGACCAACTCTTTTGCTCTTTAGCTTAAATGACAAAAAAAAAATGCTATTAGAATACGTTTTTGCTACAGCTAATGACAGCATGCAGAATTCCACTGTCCCTTCTAAACATTATTAGAAATTATATTGATGAAGAAACTAGTTACTTTTCAGATAACCATCAACCTACAACTTCCCTTCAACCAGCCAGCCATACTGCAATTCACAAGGGCAAAGGTCCTTTAATTATGCAACTTTGAATCTTCATTAAACTATACATGTCAAAACTTAATTGAATTTTCATCCCGACTAAGTTATTTATATTTACTATACTCTTTAATAAGTGATTTTCCTCTCCAAAGACATAAAAGTAAACCATGAAAGGAAAAAAAAGCCTTCTCTATAGTAAAAAATCTGGGTATAGAGACAGAAACTTCTGCTCCTCTGTATTTTCAGACATATAAACTCTCCTACAGTGCCCATCACATGCCGCAGCAACTACCTGTTCACATATTTGTTTGTCTCTCCCCACTAATCAAGAACCAACCAAGAATAGGCAAGACACTTGTTTTTCTAGCACATACTAGGTATTCAATAAACAGTCACAAAATAAAAGTTTGGACACATTAATAAAGCTGTGAACTATGGGTTTGCTTACCAAAATTCAATTTAAAGTTTTCTAGGTGATTTAAATAAATCTAAGTTAATTATAAGGATGGTTAGTCCCATTCTAATCCTGATTTGGTCAAAGTTTCATCTCTCAGTTACCCTATCAGACAAAGGCCACGTTGGGTAAATAATCCAAACAGCAGGTCGTTATAAAAGCATCCACATCTCATTTAGCTACACACTGCCATTTCTTCAAATTTACCTTCCTGACATGCTTCATTTCATTTACTTCTAAACATTCACCAGATGAGTAATGAGGAAGCACATGTCTATTGTGTTAGACAATTCAGAGCTGACTTGACTGGTTAAGTAGTTCTCCCACACATTGGGAAAGAATGGCAGAGCATATCAAGCATCATGGCCAAGCCTTTGACAGCCTGACACATAGTAGGTGCTTAATAAAAATGTTATTAATGAAGGAGGCATTACTCCCAACCCTAAGAAACTAATCCAAGACAAGACTGAAAAAGCAACTTAAAACTGTCATTTGTAACGTTCTCCAAAAAGTGTAAAATTGGAAATAACTTTTATGCCCAGCATCAGAGAGGTACATCAACTCAGTGGAATACTGTGCAGCATCAAAGATGATGGCCATTTGGAACCACAAACAAAGTCCATAAACAAACATTTAGGAAGAAAGGCAATTGAATGTTGTGTAATCATAACCATAAATAATGTAAATCGATAACTAAAAGGAAATTTAAAGCAAGAAGTACATGGATGGCAAACCACGTAAGTTGCTGTTATTTCTCTTGGGACATACCAGATAAGTCTTAAATCTTTAAAAAGCGTAAGTTAGAGACATACAGTATATGAGATATGCTTTTCATTTCAAGATGAAAATGGCTCTTGAATTTGTTTACACAATACTATTATTGCTGTCAACAAAGAGTTAAAAATCAGAGCCTTCCACAATACCTTAGAGCTTAGTTCATGAAAGAAATGATTTAAGAATTGAATGCATAGACCAGTTTAACTGTACGGTTGAGGTCCAAAATCATGAATTTAAAATCAGGTCATCCGTCAATGGGCTTGAGGGGATAGGTGGGGGATGTCTCTAAATCCCCTGACTTATCTTCAACAGTTTGTGTGTGAGTCCAATTCAAGAAGAGAGCCAGTTGCCTTCATCAGATTTTCAAAATACTTCCAAGATCTAAAAATGGTTAAAAACCACTGCCCTAAATAGTGAATTTGCTTCCATTAAATCTTCATTTATCACTGCCAGTCACTTTTAATTTATAGTCTAGGGTTAAATGGATTATTAAATAGGTAATGGCCATTGCATGCTTACACAAATGTATCATGACCACAAGTAACCACCACCATCATTCCCCAAAACATAGCAGCTTTGACAAGAGTCTATGTGGCTATATTAAAATGCATCCAAGTATTTCCAAAGTCACAGACTGCCTCTATTGTATATTAAAATATATGAGGCCTTAGTCCTAAGCCTTCAATTTTATTCAATCTGAAATGGATTATCAAAAATGAACAAAAGGAAATTTAAAAGTGTATTAGAAGGATTTATTTTTCCAAGTATTTTATTTTGAACTATACCAGTGTCAGTGCAAAGGGAAAAAAAGTTTAAAAAAATAAATGTCTTTGAGGTAGTCTAATTCATTTTCATTCCAAAGATATTATAATAAACACTGAATGTTGGGATCAAACAAAAGGCGTGAAGGCCCGAAGGCTTGAAGGCCTGACCTCCAAAAAGTGGCAATAAGGACAGAGCAAAGCTCAGGGGATGGGAGGAAAGGGTATCAAAACCCGGATAACACCTCTTCAAAGATAGAAAACCTAGGATTAGGGCCTCCACTGAATAGTTTGTAAATCAGATCATGTTAGAGACTATCTCACCCAGCCCCTTCATCTTACAAATAAGGAAATTGAGGTGCAAAGAGTTTCCCAGTTTTTTAAGGTAAGAAATTGCCATGACATGCACAGAGGGTTCTCAGGGTTCCTTCTCTGCTATACCACCTCCACCCACACCCTTGAAGACCATGGATGGACCTGACTTCTTTATTTCTCTCTTTTCCTTCTGATTTCTCCTCTTCCCATTTCTTCTTATCATTTTTATTACTCTCTCATTTTCTCATCTCTCCCTTCCCATCATCCCCTTCCTACGTTTTTGGCCTGTCAGTGCCACTCAACGGCACCCACAGGCACTGTTTACCTACCTTGAGGGCATTCAGGTCTAAACAAAATGATGACCTTGCTCAGCATTAACAAGGCACTATAACGATCTCTTCATCCCCACTGCTGGCTTGGACCCCCCAGGATCTTGATTATTGCAATGCTTCCTCTCTGGTGTTTTCGTCTTCACATCCCTTCCTTCTTGTCTCCCCCAAATAGACTTTGAGACCCTCAAAGACTCCTTAACTGATCTCTGAATGCCTGGCATCTAATATAAAATGAATGGAAACGGTTGGGTACAGTGGCTCATGCCTATAATCCTAGCACTCTTGGGAGGCCAAGGGAAGCAGATCTTTTGAGCTCAGGAATTTAAGACCAGACTAAACAAGAGTGAGACCTGTCTCTACAAAAAATAGAAAAATTAGCTGGGCATGGTGGCACACACCTATCTATCTATAGTCCCAGGTATACAGGAGGTTGAGGCAGGAGGATCACTTGAGCCCAGGAGTTTTAGGTTATAGTGAGCTATGATGATGCCACTGTACTCTAGCCAGAGTGACAGAGCTAGACTCTGTCTCTAAAAAAATTTTTTAAAAATTTAAGAAATGGAAATAACTAGGGTTGCCAAATAAAATACAGGACACCAGTTAAATGTGAATTGCAGATAAACGGCAAATAATTTTTTTAGCGTTAAGTCTGTTCTATGCAGTATTCGGGACAGTCTTACACTAAAAAAATTATTCATTGTCTATGTAAAATTCAAATTTAACCAGGTGTCTTGTATTTTTATTTGCTAACCTGAGAATCCCAAAAGAATACAAATATTCGTTAAGAACCTCCACTAGAGAGGCGAGGTCTAAAACCTAATGGCTGCTTGTTTTGAGGGTCTAGCTGCTCTGTTATTTTTCAGTACTTTAATTAACTGCTGACTAAGGTTAACTATGGTGCAGAAAAATAAATTTCAAATTCTTGGCCAAATGTGAAAGAGGAGACTACAAAATTCTCCAGTTCACGGCCCAATAAGCAAGAGGAAGAAGTGGTTAGACATATTTTTATCAGTTTTTGATTAAACAAGTTATTACTTTCTGACTTGCAATAGCAAAATATGATTGTTGTATTTTTAAACAATTATTTAAATTATTGAAGAAAATATAATTCACCACCCCAACCTCTTTATCTCCATAGAAACTACTTATTTTATACCATGATTCTGGTGGACATCTTGTTGTTGTTGTTGTTGTTGTTAAGGAAAATGGTCAGTGCGTTATATAAAAACAGAGAGTGGCTAGGCTAGGTACTTAGTAGCTACTCACTAAATATCTTCCAAGAGTAATACTGAAAAAAACAGAAGGACAATACAGTGAGAGTTACTTTTTAAAAAAATTAATGAATATTTTGAATTTTCTTTGAATTTCCTTTAGTTATGTATTTGTTAATATTTAAGGCTCCGGTAAATGATGCATGTAATGTAAATGGGAAACCACTTGGACCACAGTATAACATATCAATTTAATTCATCTTTTCTATGCTTTAGAATATACTTTCTATTAATAGATGGTTGAGTATCATCTCTCTTGGATAAAAGTAGATGAACTAGTTCACCTCAAGAACATTTTTTTCCCTTTTGTCTGTGATGCTATGCTTTCAACACAATTATGCGATACTGCAAGCATATGAACTATAAATACACAAATAATGGCATCAGAGCTACAAAATGAATTTTCTTTAAGATTACATCTTACAAAAGGACTCTATGAATGATGTTTTAAAAAGTACATTCAAGCAAAGTAAAAGGTGCCATTATTTCTCAAGCACTATTCACATTAAGACCTCATGCAAGTAACAATTTCAACGATATCCCTGAGTTTTTCTCATCCAGTCCATTCATTCATTCAATAATCCATCATGTTTTGAAAAGAAACCAAAACAATTTAATGAAGCATTTACAACCACAGGGAGGACCCAGTAAATGCAATGTCGACCCTAGATCATCATGTATTATTTTCATAATATGCTATTATGAAAGATGAATTTAAGTAGATACGGTAAAAATGGATCTTGAAAGAAAACAGGCACATTATCAACATTAACCATGAATGCCATTTTTAAAAAACAATTACATCTGAAACAAAAAAACAGAATGTAAGCAAGCCTTACTTTAAATCTCTAAATCAGACATTTGGACACATAACAGTATTTCCAAACATACTAGAATGTGTATTAAATATTCAACTCTAGGAATAA
>CAUYRT010062366.1:0-12229 GCA_963574885.1 Lepilemur ruficaudatus | reverse complement strand
GAATTTGCCATAACTCCTAGGGTCCAGCTATTAAGGGCTCATTGCCATCTCACTGGACTTAACTACTGTAAGAAAACTGATACCCTATGATTCTGAGCATGAGCATAAACTGTATATTCAATAGATTCCTTTTTTTTTTTTTGTCAATCAAAGAAGAGAAACAGGAAAAAGCAGAACCCCTTAAGTGTGTCTATTTACTTAGCTTCTGTATCTATTGTCTGTCTCATTGCACTTTTTTTTTTATTTCAGCATATATGGGGGTATAAATGTTTGGGTTACGTGTGTTGCCTTTCCTCCCATCCCTCGCCCCTGCCCCCCAGAGTCAGAGCTTCAAGCCTGTCCATCCCCCAGATGGTGGACATTGCACTCATTATGTATGTATATACCCATCCCCTCCATACCCTTCCATCTGCGTGATGCCTGATAAATGTTATTCCTATATGTCCACTTAGGTGTTGATCAGTTAATACTAATTTGCTGGTGAGTACATGTGATGCTTATTTTTCCATTCTTGGGATACTTCGCTTAGTAGAATGGGTTCCAGCTCTATCCAGGAAAATACAAGAGATGCTATATCACTGTTGTTTCTTATAGCTGAATAGTACTTCATGGTATACATATACCACATTTTATTAATCCAATCATGTATTGATGGGCACTTGTTTCCACATCTTTGCCATTTTGAATTGTGCTGCTATAAACATTCTAGTGCAGGTATCTTTTTTATAGAGTGGCTTTTGTTCTTTTGGGTAGATGCCCAGTAATGGGATTGCTGAATCAAATGGTAGATATACTTGTATCGCTTTAAGGTATCTCCATATTGCTTTCCACAGAGGTTGAACTAGTTTTTTTTTTTTTAACTTTTTTTTTTTTTTTTTTTGAGACAGAGTCTTACTCTGTTGCCTGGGCTAGAGTGCTATGGCATCAGCTTAGCTCACAGCAGCCTCAAACTCCTGGGCTCAAGCAACCCTTCTGCCTTAGCCTCCCGAGTCACTGGGACTATAAGCATGCACCATCATGACTGACTAATTTTTTATATGTATATTTTTTCATTGTCCAGCTAATTTCTTTCTATTTTTTTAGTAGAGACGGGGTCTCACTCTTGCTCAGGCTGATCTGGAACTCCTGAGTGCAAATGATCCACCTGCCTCGGTCTCCCAGAGTGCTAGGATCACGGGCATGAGCCACTGCGCTTGGCCTGTCACATTGTACTTTATTCTTCCATTAACATGGTTTCTCTTTCCATCATCCACCCATCTCTAACATCAAATATTACAATACATGGTACTGTATAGCAGATAATTATTAAAGTTTTAAGAGTCAGTCATGGGATGGTGGGGAAACTGTAGAACAGTATATAATAAAGAAAAGTTTTAATTTAATACTAGAACTACCTGTAGTTAAAAGTGCCCCAGGTAGGCTCACATATTTTCTCCCCAGGCCAAGTGTCTCATCATATTATTAGATTCCCTCTATCCTCTACCTTCAGGTGTTAGTCAAAGACTTTCATATCCTTGTCAACCTATTAAGTAGAACAATTATCTCTTCCAGATCCAACAAAGACAAGGCCATTATTTGCATATCTTGAAATTCATTGAAGTGCATTACTAAATAAGAAAATAATCTGTTCTAATTCAGAATACATAGCCATATAAAAAACAAGTCAGCCAAGACATGTAAATAAGAGGCGTATTTTTCTTTAAGACATTCTGGACTATGGACAGAGCAACTTCCAAGGGTCATGGATGTTGGATGGGGTTCTTGTTACATTTGTGATATATGCTGTATACAATCGGTTTGACAAGATCTCACAATTGTCTTAGGATTTTTATCTAATACTGGCCACAAACCTTGCTTTTTTCTTACTTGGTAAATTTCAAAGGCCCAGAAGTAGCATGTGAATCAAGAAAGCTCCATGGGTTTCAGACAAACTCTGACCTCCAAGTGGCAGAGAACAGAATTGAAAATTTCACAAAAACACCTTTATTCTCAAGGTCAGCTCAGTGGGGACCAAGCAGTATAGAATAGGTGAGAATGAAAGCTAATCAACAAAGGAAATTTTTTCAAATAACATCAGTCACAAAAACAGTGATTCACAATCAGGATACTAGTTGGTTTGGTTCTTATTTTAACCAAAGTGTCCTTTTTGGTTTTCCTTGATGCTCATATCCAGTTCTGAGGAATGTTCCACTACAGGCTTCTGGCTTATGTCTCATAAATAAGTCAGCAAGATAAAAATAGCTGCTTCTCTCAAAGTTAAAGCAAAATGAAAGTCAAGGTTTCAGCAATCATCCTCTACTCTTTCCTTTTCTGTTTTCTTATAATAATATCTAGTTAACTCTGAAGGCACAAAATTGTTCAATGATAAGTGCAGGCTGATTTTGAAAAAAATATAATTCTCAGTTATTTAAAATCTGTGATAAGAAAAATATCATATTGAAAATGTAACTTATTTTATCCTCCTTTATTAAAAAATATTCCTTTATAAAAATCTTCATATTTTATCTCTCTTGCTAAAAGACAAAGAGTGTTTCTGTTACAAGAAGTCCTAAGTCACTTGGGGCCATGAGAATAAACCAAAGATGGTTTGCGTACTGTTTTTGTGAACATAATCATCCCTGAAGTTTAAGGGAGCTTATCATAGGGGGAATTTTAGATGAATGGTCCTAGTAGAGAAGATTCTGGAAAGTTCCATGTTTTACTTCTGCAATTAACTTATACTCAGTCCAGAAACTAAGGGCTGAATTATTTTTATTCTCATATTTAGTTACTTAGTAATTCTAAATATTGGTGACAGTATAGCTTCATATTTTAGAGCTAAAAATGCCATTGCAGAATTTACTTTAAAATGAAACTGTAACTTTCAGCATTGTCTTAAGATCTAGAAAGCTGGAAAGACCATCTCTTTAACCCTTACAATGACAAAAGCTGGCTTACCTACAAAATCACAACCTTCTTGAACATATAGAGAACTGATCTCCCAGGGAAACAAACAAACTCAAAATATGAGAAAGACACCCTTCTTAGGAGAGAGTGAATATGAACACTAGCTTTCCTAAGGAAGATACAAGTGAGCATTCAAGCCATTATGAAGGATTTTTGTTAAAGTTAATCAATTTCTGAACATTGATTGTGAGTTATCATGAAAGTGTACAAAAGCTCAATACTGCAAACATAAGAGAAATTCACTCCAACTCATAGGCTGTTCTCCACAGACATCACTAGGTACTCATTCATAAGCAACGAAGACAGGACAAGAGAACAGGAAGCACCTCTTATATTGAAGGCCTGGGAAGGTGAACAGCAGGGACCATGAGGAAGGCAGGAAATCTTGCTTGGATATGTCTTCCCTGTCTCCCCACAGGAGAAAAATCTTAAGCAGCTGAGGAAAGTACAGTAAATCCTGTCACACTGAAGCTACAGATAAATGCTTATTAAAACTGAGGAAAGAAAAACAGAAAATTCCTTCTTTTCTTGGAGAAAGGGCAGAAAAACATCCTAGGGCCAGATCAACAAAATTCCCCTACTGTGGGTGCAAGGGCATGATCATTGAGAAAGACCCATGCCCAAGAATTAGGAGCACATCATCTGCCTACGACTGAGGCTGAGCCAGCACAACAGAGAAAGTCTCCTCCTTTGCTCACCCTCTGTCCGCAAGGCTACCAATTATGAAGGAACAAGTAAGAACAATCCAATATATTGTTTGTAAAGGAGCAGAAGCATCAAGAGATACTCTTTTTTGTGATGTAAGCATAAACGGAAGAGTTAAAGGAAGAATTGAATGGACATTATAAAAAATCCTCTAACCCTCACCCTAAAAAGAAGGTAATGCTGTAAGAAATTGAAGACTAGTAAAGCACTGTGTAAAACCATAATAACAAAAAACCCCAAACTCAGCTCAGCTCTTAACTAACTGGATTAACGCAATGCTCCATACAAAGAACTACAAAAAGAATACGTAAGCCCATATCTAAGAATAAATAAGATATGACTCAATCTCTATTGCCTCATAAAAATATATCTCTTACAATCAAAAATTATAAACTGCACAAATGAACGAATACCTTCAGTAAGCATATCAATAGATTTTGCAGTTGAGAAAAAAATCAGTGAGTCTCATTCTAGGTCAATGATTATCACCTAAATTAGGTAATATATCCAAAATCTCAGATAAGACTAAAACATAACTTCTCTCCACCCAAAACACACACCTATATGCCAGATATATCCTAATAAAACTCTTGAAAACTAAAGATAAAAAAAAAAACACTGAGGTTGGTCAGAGATAAAAGTCATATTACAAAGATAAGAATTATACCAGGTGTCTTGCTAGAAATTATATGCAAGTAAGAAAACAATATAGTAACATGTTTAAAAGGCAAAAACTGGGGGAAAACTGTCCAGTGAAATTCTATATGCAACACAAATATTTTAAAAATATAAAGGAGATAAAATAACTTTCAAAAAAGCAACAGCAGAGAAGACTTATTGCCAGCATTCCTGTTCTTTATGAAATGTTTAAAGGAACTTTTCCAGGTAGAAAAAATATGATACCAAAGAGAAACTTTCATCTACACAAAGAAACGAAGTGTTTTAAGTGACATAATTAAAGGTAAATACAACATTTAAAAAAAATATTGTAATTGGTTTAAAAGGTGATTGCCTAAAGTAAAAAGAGTGTCAATGATATTATACTTACAGCCTATGTATGTAAAATGTAAAATATATCACAATAATGGTGCCAAGAAAGGAGTAAAGGGTGTCAACTGTTAATATGGTTCTTATTTGGCACATAAAATTATGTAATATTACTGGAAGGTACACTGTGATTATTTGAAGATTTGTATTGTAATCCCTATGATAACATACAAAAGCATTTTAAGAATAGATATTAAATAATAAGCCAATATTGGGAATAAAATGCAATTATAAAAACAATCTAGAACTTCTGCTTTCATGAAAATTAAGATATGTGTTTCCCTATTTCTACTACTAATATAATTAAAAATTATGAACATTATATATAAGACAAATATAAGAAGACTCTGAAAATTGGAGAGAAGACCGCAAACCTACCTAGAGACTTTGTAACCCAAAGAATGACATGGTGGTGAATTTCCTGATATTTCTTTTTGCCTCACATATCTTAGACTTGAAGCTGAAAAAGATAGCAACCTGGCAACAACATAAGTCAAAGACAAAACAGAGCAACAAAAGCCAAGAAAAGGCCTGAAGGTCTGTAGTCAAAAGCCCAGAAAAGTGGTAGCCTGGCAGTACAGAAAACCCTTAGTCAATAACTTCTGTACTCCAACCAAGCACTATAGAAACATCTATGGGCCCTCCTGCACCTATGACAACAAAGATCAAGTGTAAATCCTGTGCTTCTACCTTTATGAGACTGTAACATGTGTTCCAAAACTGCACTAGGGCAATGTGAGAGAAGGATGAGTAGGAAGCCAAGACCTCATTCCTGCTGGGCTCTAACAAACTCATCTGCACTTCAGTGTCAGTACCATGTGAGATGCTAAGATTATATCCACGTTGGGCAGAAACAAGGGCTGCACTCCTACCTAATTGAATTTTGTCAAAGGAGGCCTACAGAAGAGTCAGGGTTTTCATCATTACCCAGCAGTAATGAGGCCAATCCAACCACTGTGCCAGTAAAGACCCCATGGGGAGCCAGAACTCCCACCCCACACTCAGCAATAATGAGTAAACCTCCACTTCTCAGGTGTCCACAGGGTCTAAGTGGAGAACCTGTTCCCTTTCCTCCTGTCAGCAATAAGGTAACAACGTCCTTTCATTGCCAGAATGGTGTCAGAAAAAGTCAGCTAAGACAGAAGTTATAAATAAAAACCAAACTTTCATGACAAAATACAAAAATGAGTGATATTCAATGGAAACTCCTTCATCACTCTAAGAACTAGCAAAATATCAAACTGAATGAAAAAATATAATCAACACATACAAAAATGAGATGACAGACATGCTAGAATTATATGTCAAAAATATTAAAGTGGCCATAATAAAAATGCCTCAAAGGGAATTACAAACACACCTGAAACAAATAAAAAAATAAAAACTGTCAGTTAAAAAAATAAAAATCTCATGAAAAAATACAAAATAGCAAGGAGAACCAAATGGAAATTGTAATACTAAAAAATACAATAATCTAATAGAAAGCTCAGTTGATGGACACAGCAGCAGAATGGAGGAACAGAAGAATGAATCAGTGAACTGGAAAATAGAATAATAGAAATTAACAAATCTGGAAAAAGAAGAAAATAGCCAGAAAACACTGCCTGAGGTGGCTCTAAATATATGCAGGGAAAATATTTAAGACATTACCTTCTAAAGGGAGGAGAGTCAAGAGACCTGAAGAAGGTAGGGTTTCTATACTTCACTCAAACTGGTAGGATAATGGTAGCAGAAGACTGTGGTAAGTTATGTATATATAATATCTAGATCAACCACTATAAAAGCTATAAATAATTATATCAAAAACACTGGAAGTTACATGTCCTGAGTTATTTTAAGGGAAAAAAAACCCAAAAATACTATAAGTAAATTTAAATTAAATTCAAAAACTGTTTAAGTAACTGACAGGAAAGTATAAAAAAGAATAAAAGTGAAACAAAACACTGAACAAACATAAAACAAAAGTATAATATAATCATTCTGTTGAACAACACATTCTTTTCAAGTGGTGACAGAACATATACCAAGATAAATAATATCCTGGGCCATAAAACAAAGCGAACAATTAAAACAAAAAAATTAAATGTTATAGAGTATGTTCTAGCCACAATGAGATCAAACTAGAAATTAATAAAGATAATAGAAAAATATAGAAATACTTGGAAACTAAAAAGAACCAAACAAACAAAAAAAAAAAACACTTCTAAGTAATCATGGGATCCAAGAGGAAATGTACAAGAATATCCAAAAGTACATGGAATTGAATGAAAATGAAAATATAACACCTATATCAAAATGTATGGTACATAGCTAAAGCAGTACTGAGAAAAAAAAACTCATAGTGTTCAATATATATATATTAGAAAAGAGGAAAAGCTTAAATTGATAATCTAAGCTCCCATTTCAAGAACTTAGAAAAAGAAGGATCAAAGGGGAAAAAACAAATATCAGCAGAAGAAAGGGATTTATAAAAATCATGATAGAAATCAATGAAATTGCAAATAAAGTAGAGAAACTCAATGAAATAAAGAGTGGTTCTCTGAAAAGAATAGTAAAATGGCAGACCTTTAGCATGACTGACAAAGAAAAACAGAGAGAACACACAGTAACCAATAATAAAAATGACATTTGAAATATCACTATAGGCCCTGCAAGAATCAAAAGACTAATAAGGAAATTCTGTAAATAATTCTGCAAACATGAATTGAATAGCATAGATAAACTAGACCAATTCCCCTAAAGGCAAAAACTAGCACAACTCAGTCAGTGTAAAATAGATCATTTAAATAAACTTATAGCTATTAAAGATAGAAGATAAGTAAAGATATAGAAGACCTGAACAATGATGTCAATCAACTTCATCTAATTGATATTTCACAGAACATTCCACCAAACAGCAGCAAGATACAATTTTTTTTCATGTGAATATGAGACATTCACCTAAAAAAGCACATATTCTGGGACCACAAGTAAATATCTATCTATCTATATATACATCATTTTGAAAGTAAAACCATTTTGACACATCATAAATAACACATGGTGGAGTTGTGTTAACATATCCAAAATGGTTAAAAATACCGGGAAAACTAATAAGTGAAAAAATTAAGATTCAATGTCATTTATTTTTTCTTTTACAGGCTATGCAGATATTTTTGTTCTGAATAAATGGACACAAAATACATTGTGTCCAATATTTTTATTAAAAACATATTTTTAAATAATAGTAGCCAAAACCTTAGATTTTATAAAATAAAGCTAATTCTAAAGACAGGGAATAAAATATCACAGAGCTGAGTTTTGGACTGTTATAATAGAACTATTCCTGAAAAGTTCCACTCTAAGCAAAACAAAAGCAAACTAAAACAAATAAGCAACAACAGGAACCACCCCCCATTGTAATCACCCCATTTATATGTTAGATATTTCAACATGAATAATTTCATGGTAAGTGCATTGAAGGATGCTGTTAGGATAGGGACATGCAATTTGGGGTTGGTAGCATATTCCCTTAGAGTGACCAGAGAGCACTTAAACTGTCATAAACTCTACTCACTTAGCAGGAGATTAAGGAAAGGAAAGCTAATCACAAGTGATAGAGGTAGGAGATTAAAATAATGCATTCAGTGGATAGGTTGGCCATCCAAAGGACACATTCAGAAAACAAATGAGTAAGCTGGGAGATTGATTTAAAGAACTTACCCAGCAGTTAGCAGGAAGGGATAAAGAGATATAATGAGTGGAATAGACATTGAGGCATCAACATCGTTAAAATTGTAGTGCCTGGATCACTAATAATCAAACAGTGAGGAGAACATATCTGAATAAATAGTACCTATTTCCTGCAATTGAAAAAAATATCCAATACTTCACTTTGTAAAAATTTATTTCATGCCAAACAAAATAAATGTGTATGGTGAGATGCCGCATATACAAACTATAGAAAAGTTTAAACCATCAAAGACAAATAAAACAGATCTCCTCCTAAGGGACAAAGTTTAGTAACTTTGGGCTGCTGACTTTGGTGGAGGACTGAATGAATATGGAGTTAGCAAATCACATTTGTAAATACCTCATGTACATATCACTCTTTCATTTGATTTCACTTTTATTTAGAGCCAAAAAATTTAGATTTAAGGAAACCACTGGCATTGTGATTGGTTAATAAACAATAATTTTGATTTGATATTAATTCTAATCTCCACTGTGTATAGTATTACATTTTATGACAGTGAAATCTCTTTGAATTTATGACTGCAAAGGTACTTAAACTGAGGACAGTGATGAATAAAGAACAGATGTGATGTGGAGGGAAATGTGCTGAGTTCAGTATACATATTTACCATGTATACTGTATACACAACACATGGATAAGTATATAATAGAGTAGTTGTTTGGGTAAGAGTGCTACAACAGACTCAGCTCAATTGTGGTTACTACTTCTGTTTCAAATAGAATTAAATGATAGAAAGCTGAAATTCTTAGTGTAAACATAGAAACAACATGGATAAAAACAATTTCCTATAATGTATCAGTGAGTTGACCAGTTAGTAGAGAATGCTTTAAGGTCAAAGATGGTTAAAGGAAAAGAGAACCCAGACAGATAAGGAGGACACTGAAGCAATTTTCTCCCTTGAGATGATGTGCAGAAATTGCAGACCACAGGGCTTTGACCTCAGTGACCTCAGAATTTGCAGAGGAACAGTCTAGCCAAGGGCTTATTCAAATGCAGAGTCCAATAGAAGCAAACCTACTTTTGGCACAAAGTTGACCCTGAACCATAGGACCCTCCGTGTAAAGGTGAATTAGAAATAAGCCTGGCATGCCTGGTTACTGCCAAGGGTGTATTTAAATCAAAAAAGGCCAGAGTGAAAGTGAAAAGCCTTTCTCAGAAAAAATCCGTGATCACAAACTAGACTTCACATGCATAGAAAACTCTAGTTTTGGCCAGGTGCAGTGGCTCACACCTGTAATCCTAGCACTCTGGGAGGCCAAGATGGGCGGATCGCTCAAAGTCAGGAGTTCTAAACCAGCCTAAGCAAGAGCGAGACCCCGTCTCTACTATAAATAGAAAGAAATTAATTAGCCAACTATATATATAATATATAGAAAAATTAGCCGGACATGGTGGTGCATGCCTGTAGTTCCAGCTACTTGGGAGGCTGAGGCAGAAGAATCGCTTGAGCTCAGGAGTTTGAGGTTGCTGTGAGCTAGGCTGACACCACAGCACTCTAGCCAGAGCAGCAAAGTGAGACACTGTCTCAAAAAAAAAAGAAAGAAAACTCTAGTTTGCATAACCCTAGTGTTCTAAGAGGCCTTTGGGGGGAAAAACCAATGGCTTGTTAGTAGTCTTATGTCCCTGAGAAGAGCAAACAAATCTTCTCCAGAAAAAACCATCTTCAACTGGGCAGTAAGGCTTTTTCACAGACTAATTCTAACAGCTATAGGCTTTTTCAGTCAAAAATCACAACAAAGCATGAGAAGAAAAGAACCACTAGCAAGAACCAGCAGAGAACACAGATAGCAAAATCAAATGCTCAATTTTTCAGAATTTATAATTATCAGTTGGAGAAAATAATATGATTTGTAAATATACTTAAGTAAAAAAGAAAGGATCATAAATATAGGTAAAGGTGAAGAAATTTAAAAAGTAAAATCATTGAAACTAAAATAAAAACACAATGGACGGAATCAGTGACAAAAGAATTAATGACTTATAAAATTAATTTGGAAAAAAAATAAATCTAGAAAGCACGATGAGGCAGAAATGAAAAGTATAAAAGAAAAGAGTAGAGAGAGAAAATTGGACAAAGAATATATTTGAAGAAATAATAGTTGAGAATTGTCTTTGTCTGTTCAGACTGCTGTGACAAATACCATAGACTGATTGATTTAAATATCAGAAATTTATTTCTCACAGTATGGTGGCTAGAGATCAAGATCATGGTGGTTCAAGATCACGGTGCCAGCATATGTGGTGTTTAATGAGAGTTCTCTTGAGGTAAGAAAGGGAGATTAAAAAATCAGTACAAGTAGAACAAAATTAAAATGATAGAGACAAATCTAAATGTAGATGTATAATTATAATTAATGTACATGAACAAAATGCTTCACTTAAAAGGGAAAGATTTTTAGAATAATTTTTAAACAAATCAAAGGAAAAAAATGTTAAAGGAAAAAATTGGCGCTAAGTATGCAAAAAGTTGAAAGATGGGGAAAGTATATGCTATGGAAGTTATAATCAAATTAAAGCATAACTATATTAACAATAGATGATAGGGTTTTAAGATCAAAACATTAGTAAGGAAATAGAGAATCTCTATATATAGATATAAGTTTCAGTTTACTAGGAAGATCATCAATTATAAATCTGTATAACAGCCTCAAAACATATAAAACAAAAACTGACAGAACTAGAGTAAGGAGACCAATCTACTAATGTAGTGAGGAATTTAGCTCACCTCTGTCTTTAATTGATAAACTACAGAAAAATCAGCAAATATAATGTTTAATCAGTTCTGGAATAATGAAGTGGAGAGTAGGTAAACTTACTCTCCCTATAAAACAATAAAAATGCAAACAAGTTAAATAAAGCCTTTCAGAAGTCTGGTAGATAAAGCCACAGAATACACTGAAAATTGTCTACCTAAGGGAAACTACTAAACTCAGGTAAGACAGTAGAGTATGTGCTGTTTTAACTTAGTGCTACTCCTGTTCCACTCCCTACTTCAGTGGCACCTTTGCCAAAAGCTGGCCACATTGTGGATAACAGAGATATCAGACTCTCCTGGAGATCTGGCAATTAAAAGCACAGTCTCTAGGGCATAGTCAATATTTTATCTGAACTTGCAGTTCCTTGAGAAATTTATATTCTCAAGAATGCAGAGGTGATTTGATTTGACTCGGGTCTCAAATCAGTAGGAGAGGAACAGTCTACCCCTAGGGCATTTCCAAAACAATAGCAAGCTAATGGCAACATTTCAGTTGCCTAAGGCTGAGATTTCAGTTGGGGCAAACAAAAGTCTGTCTAGGAATTGAAAAGGAAATCCTGGAAAACTAGATAAAAGTAGGAAGCTTTAAAAAGCTCTAGCATATTCCTAGGCATCTGAAAGTCTGTGTGTATATGTAAGGCTCTGTGCAAACACAGGAAATAACATGGGAAAAAGAGAAGGTATCAACCACTTAAATGGCTGACTTTGAAGTCTTGTACAAATGGAAACTGAAAGCTAAGGTTGTCCTATAGCATGTTTTACTTGAAGTGTAAAGATACATAATAAAAAGGTTCACCTACTCACAAAAATCCCCTTAGCAAAGATAGAAGATACACAAGCAAGACGCAAGAAAATCTGACAAATCATAGGCTGACCATTAAATTATACTGACCCAAGTATGACCATTAGGGAGCCAGGATTAAAAATAAAAACAATAACTTAAAAAAATACTCAGAGAACTCTTGACCACACACAGGAGAGAATACAGAATCTAAAAATTAATCCAGGAAAATCTTTACACAAATAATAGTAATAAGAAA